>JARUHE010352423.1:0-10031 GCA_031471125.1 Archaeomysis grebnitzkii
GATAACTGGTAACTCGACGTGGGTCGTCGAGGCTAACTTCTCAGGGCGACTTCGACCTTGGGTACAAGTGAAGTAAAAGGAAGGTCCGGTCCTGGTGATTGTAGAAGGAAGAATGAATGGTTGCTGCGTACCCGACGATATCGCTTTTAACCCTACGGCGTGGGGTCAAGGTGACGTCACTCGGGGACTTTTGTTTCGTAGTTGTCCCTAGAAACTGGGTGCAAAACCTCGAAGGGTAGATTCTCTCTGACATATGCATATATATATATATTCATATATAAAGCACATGAATCTAGCGGCCAAATTGTTCGCTAGATCCGTATGTGCTCCCCTCCCCCGCGTGGTAAGATTAAACAAATACATGAAGTATATGGATGTGAACCTCATGTACATTAAACGTAATTTTCGTCAGACGGTAGCTAAAAGCAGTTGACATACGCATACAGATGCGTTCATCGACCGCCAGAAATCTGGCATTGTGTGTATAAGTAAGTTTCGAGAAGATCAATAAAAAAAATCTGTATTTGTTCACAAAATGTTCAATTAATATTTATTAGTAAAAAAGCTAAAGAATAAAATCGGTTAAGATTTATAATTTTCAGATAATCACTTTATAGTTATTCTCTTTTTCCATCTTATTTATCTATCATATTTGTTTATCTATAGATTATATTTACGTTTTTGTTTATCTTAAATGTTTTTTTTTATAAATCTCCGATTTATAGTGTTCCTTGTGAATATGTTTCTGTACATGTTAAAAAAATGTTTTTATTGTTTACTTAACAAATGTTTTTGTTTACTATTCGAAATGTTCGAAAATAGATCACAGGAGTTTCAGTTAAACTTTTGGAAAATAATTACATTGGACGAACATATCTCATTTTTTCAAACAATAACAAAAAAAACATTGTATTTTGTAGAAAGTTTTATATTTAAGTCTTGATTGGTTGGTAGTCTTATGTTAGATGATTAACATACTGTTAAAACAAAATAAAGTTCGATGACACAAATATGTTATTATTTATGTTGTCAATTCATTTATTGAAGTGCTTTAAAGAAAAATATGTTTTAACCTCTAGTTAATGTGTGAATCATTCCCTAATAAAGAAAAACGTTAAAAAACAAACATAATTTGTTTTGACAAAATCGCACGTGATCCTGCTACCTATAAGCAGTCTGTTCTAGAAATGTTTTGTTTAACAACGGAATATTATTCTGCCGTGTGGTCCAAATCTTGATTCCTAACTCAATAAAAACCAGTGGCACCATCACAGCTAATCTAAAACGGAGCATTATCAATTTTTCGAAATATCATTTTGTCGAAATATCATTTCATCGAAATTAAAATCAGATTTTTTTTGACAAAATTATATTTCAATAAAATGATATTTCGATAAAATGATGTTTCGACAAAATGATATTTCGACAAAATGATATTTCGGAGGAAGCAATTCGATGAAATGATATTTCGGTGGAATGAATTTCGACAAAGTGATATGGACCCATCTAAAACCAACACCCTTACCAGTACTCTATAAGCTTGCTAGCATTTCTCCATCACCTATACGACGCAATGCTAAGGTAGAGAGAAAGAAACAACTATCAGACAGCAGACACCATCTCAATTACCAGTTTAAAGCAAAAGCTTTAAACTGTCAAACAACTTGACAATAAATATATGTCGGCCTGCAGACTGAGATGATGCAATGAGACAGACTAACATTGCAATGTGTTCATCTCATAGCCAAGTGAAAACCTTCCTAATGGCATCTTACTCAATTCAATTGTGCCAGAGCAACAATAGGGAGAACTGGAGATAAATTACTGAAGTGGAGACTTTGTGAGAGTTGACTGCCATCTGTAGAGATCCTGACCAATCTATGGACCGCATACTTCAATGCTGCTCTAGAGATCCAAGCTGCTCTTATGAAGACCTTCTAGTAGCAACCCTAAAAAATATCGATTGGTTATTTTGGTGGCGTGATATGATGTGATTGGTATAATTTTTTTTATAGAATTTGAATAATGGTGTTTTTAAAGAGTTTTATGTTATTTACATTTAAGTTAAACCAAGTGTTCCGCTCTTTTATGCTTACAATGGTTTAGCTTTGTTAAAAAGTTGAAGTTTGTATTTATTATGCCCAATTACCGTTTGCGAGTAAATAGCATGGTAGTTTGAAGAAACTCTCAAAACAATTTAGATACATTTTATATTTCATAATAAAAATACAAATGATAAATTATATTAGTAGTAAAATAAACATAGATTAAATAGCAAGACTATACTTAAAAAATATTACCTCAAACAATTCACTTACGTATTTTCTTATATAGACACAATTTAGCAACATTTTAGGTTAGATAAATCCGTTATATTTCTTTATTATAAATATATCTTTGTTGAAACATAGCCATTAATTTACAAATGCCAGTGTATACAGGCATGTAACACCATATGGATGGACAATAGCACAAATGAGGTAACCCACATTCAAATAACATAGAGCGTACCTCACTTGTGCTATTGTCGATCCATACTATCATTAACACTAGTATATGTTATCAATAATTTTGCAATAAGAGTAATTGATTTTAAATGTTGAAGCTTATATGAGAAAGTTTCAATATTTTGTTTTTTCATTCAATTTTTATTTTTATATCATTATTTGTCATTCTTTTTCTTTTTTTTATTCTGGTATTTTTACTTTTACTTTTTCTTTTATTTTTATTTTTAATCGAATTTATTTTTTTTTCATTTTTTCTATTTTTACTTTTACTTTTTATTTTATGTTTAGTTTTATTTTTGTTTATGTTGGTTTTTTACCTTTGGTTTTAGTTTTATTTTTATTTTTATATTTGTTTTGTTGTTTGTTTTTAACTTTTTTTTCATTCTTTTTGTTTTTATTTGTATTATTTTTACTTTTACTTTTACCTTTGTTTCCATTTTTATTTTTGTTTTTATTTATATTAATTTAGATTTTGATTTTAATTTTGATTTGATTTATATCGACTTAGTTTTTGAATTTCATTTTCATTTTCATTTTCATTTATGTTTTTATTTTGAATTTTATATTTGTTTTGATGTTTGCTTTTAATTTTTTTTTTTTCCAAAATTTTTATTTTTTTTTATTTTTGTTTTTGTTTATTAATTGATTTCTTCATTTTGTTTATTTTATATTGAAGAAGCTGAGAGGAGCACATTGGGATCGTCGGAGGCAGTTCACGAGAAGCTCACTCCGAACCTGTTGTCCCCTCTGAGAGGAAAGCCGCAGATCATGCCCGAGGAAGGAGAAAGCCCGTACACCACCATCAAGAGGAACCCGCAGGACAACCACAGACAGTCATTGGCGCCCGATGATCACGGTCAGTTAACATTTTTTTATATAAATTGCACACTGTTGGCGAAGAGATTTGCTTTGCTTCTAGAACGAAACATATTTAGACTAAATAATTTTTTGACCAAATTTTTTTGACAAAAGTTTTGATTTTGGGATGCCATTCACATGTGTTGGTGTAACCACGTGTTTCTTTTGTTTTGTTTTCTTCTATTCTAAATAATCAAAGATACTGTACTATAAAGAATTAATGTGTATGTATGCAAACACATATTTTTCATTCTACATTTTAGTTCTTTATTTGTTTATATAATTTTAAAAGTATTTTAATTTCTTGTTTTTCTTTTCTTAAAACGATACAAATATAATCAATGTAACAAATAAAAAATCATTATTTTTAGTTTTTAGCTTGGAGGACTCGATATTAAGGTTGATATGTCAAGCAGAGCAGAGATTGGTTAAGTTCGATTAGACCCACTATATAAAATCCCCAAACATTATTATTATTATATTACTCTTTCTAATTCAGTGTGCAAGTTTTGTATCTTGGGATAAACTTGTTAGAAACACTAACCATACATATATTTAATTTTAGGCTATAATATATATCTTAAATGTTTTTTCATTGAAGTTAATATACATATATGTTTATTGTAATTTATAGATGTTCCTTTTAATATTTTGGGAAACTTTAAATCAACTTCCGTAGACTTTATTTATGTTACTCTAATGTAGGAAAGCTCTGTACTTTATTTTTTGTTATTTCTAACGAGTAATGAAATAAAACAAAATTTGCTACAGCCTAATATTATTTTGTTTATTTATAGTCAGACTTTAAATGAAATGCAGAAACAACGTTTAAATTGCTATATGTTAGGCGTATTATTACATAAGTTCGCATTATTTCAAACACACAAGACCATAACCTATGTAATATAATTTTATAAACTAATTTTTGATATGTTATCTAATTAATTGGTTATATTTTTATTTCATATAGAAATGAATATGTATGTTACATTTAATTATAATATAATAACACCATGGATCATAACAAGCTAGCTCATTAGATAACTTAAGCTATAGGATTTTTCAAGTAGGCTACGTTTTCTCATTTGTGAAGTTCATTTAGTACTTTCAGATTTGCAACATTAGGTTATTCATGGGGTCGTTCGGTAGTTCTGGTCCATTGGCTTAAGCGTCATATTTAGCATGCAGTTTTATGACGAAACTGTATAATATTTAATGAAATAATTCAATTACTTTATCACAGGATAGCCCGCAAGCTTGTAAATTTATATTCACGTTCATTCTTAACATAATATTTTAAGAAAATTTAAATATGTAAAAAGGATATTAATCGTTCAAATTTGAATATCTTCAGTCATATCCAGAGAAAATATGCACCATATGTCTTGTCTTTTTAAAACATTGATTCTTTATTATGGCATTTGGTATCTATGCCTCCAAGAAAAGCTACACTTTAAAGATTAAGCAAATCAGCTAAGGCGAGTAGGTGATTTTAATGATTTTTTTAACATTTCATGGTGAAAGGCGTTTTTCGAGCTTCAAGGTGTTACAGTTAACTAAAGATAGCTTTCAATATTAACTTTAATGTATTTGATTTCATGTACTATCACTCCAGTATGCTTTGAGTATAAATAAACATATTTTAAAATTATTAATTCAATATCAAATTTGTGTTATATATAGCACAAATGAATGAAATTAACTATTGTTAACCTGCGGGAATGACCAATGGTCAGTGGCAGGGAAGAATAATAAGAGTAGCGTGTAAGATAAAATGCGCAATAATTACTGTTTCAGGTGCAGCATCTAGCAAGGTATCCACCGCATTCATTGATATTTAATCAGAAAAAAATGAATAGCATACCAAATTGATAAATATTTCCGTGTTGTTGGTATATTATTTATTTAGTTATTTAAACACAAAAAGTATAAACTATGTGAGTAATTTTTCCTGAAGAACCATTCAAAGGTTAATCATGTAATTTTGCGGGCATTAATGTGAATGCAATTTTTAACCTGCTGCCATGGATGACTGAGGGTAGCAGGTTATAAATTTCCTTCACATTAATGCCCGAAAAGTCATAAACTAATGTTCACCAGAGAGTGATTTATCATTGGTAATCCTATAGTTTTGTTGAGCCAAACCTTCCCATTAATTAAAGCCATTTAGAAATTTTAATTAAAAAAAATTTCCGAACCTTATATATGACAGTTTTCTTATTACAATTTTTGCCAAATTTTTATAATGCTAAGATGTTTATGTATTCTTCTTATGTTTATTATTTATTAAATCTAAATAAAAAGTGTTTCAGAAAATTAAAAGACAACAGTGTTGAAGATTCAGCATTTTCGGATATTTATTTATATATAAACTTTCATACTTAATATAATCTAACAAAAATATTGATAAGTTATTGCCCATAATTTTGCTTTTATCTTTATTTTATTTTTCTGGTTTATAACATTTTGGTTTTATCATAAAAGATATCTTGAAATTAAGGAAAAGTTGTATACAAAATAAAATTTATGTTTTCCTTCACAATTAAATAAACTTGTAAAATATAAAAGCATAAATATAAAAATGTTCATATCCAATTGACTTAATACTTTAACCGTTTCATGTAACCCCGGTGATACATAAGTATAATGGCTTACTCCAAATATTTGCCTGTATAAATGTATCAATAAACATAAACTAACTTGTTTTGTATCACTTATGTTACATAAGATGGAGTAAGCCATTATACTTATCTATCACCCGTATTACAAGAAACGGTTAAAGTGTTAAGCTGTATATATACATGTATATATTTTTTTTATGTTTAATACAAAATTTAAAACTTACCAAATTTTACTATTATCCTTTCTTTTCAATTAGCTAAGTATATAGCAGTTGGGTAGGCTTCTATCTAAAATTCTCTGACTTTTTTAGTGCTTAATAATTATGCTGTTTTAAATTAGCGTTTTAATGATATGTATTAGGGTTTTAAACATAGAATTGAATGTTATCAATAAAAATAAAAATTATGACAATATTAAAAAAATAGAAATAGGACTACAATAATTACTAGAAGAGCATCATTAGTTTTGTTTCAAATGTATGAATGACGTAGTGTTGGCTTTCACATTTTATTAATTGTAAAAAGCTTAATTAAACACATATTATTAGATGTTTCAAACAACACCTAGTATGTTATTCACTTAGTAAATGATATCATAAGCATTATAAGCTTTATAATGCTTATGACCCTACGTATGATACCATACATGACAATCCCATTCCATGATTACATGAAGGATTGTCATTATTGATATGGCACCAAAATAATTAACAGACTACATCAAATATAATAATAATTACATAATATAGAAAATCAACATTTATACTAAAAATATTTCAAGTAATGTAGTTTCCTTCAAGACGTTGATGAACTTGAAGTATCTGCACGTACACTCTCCTCCATATCAATTCGATTATGATTTGTTCATTTAAATGAGAATAATCTATGCTGACTTGGTTAGGTAAAAATTACATTTTAGCCTTCTTTTCGTTTAGCATTTTTCTCAATTCATATCTTGCTTCATTCTTATCCGCTATTTCACGAATACTATTGTCAGCGTCCGTATGCATTTCCTTTTGATCTTAGATCTTAGAGTTCTCGAAAAGACAGAAGTATCACTCTGGAAGAGTCAAAGACTATGTACCTAAAGATAGGCCCAAAGCAAAACAAATGCTGCTAGGAAATGACTAGAAATTACCTTACAATTAAATTTTAAATTAAATTAAAATCAAGATGAAGCAAATGATCATTAGCAGAAGCACGAACCGCTACATCCATACTAAAATCAACCTGCCCACTTGACCAGAATAATAGTTAAAAAACAATTTTCTTAAAATGAACAATTGTTTTTTATTTTTCTTAACAAAAATAAAATATTTTCTTTATTCTCTTTAAAATATCAATGTTGTTAAAATAAAAATATTTACTTTATTATTCAATCTTTCATTTGGCAGCAATAACAAATGTGTAAGTTCAGAAAAATCGTGAACAAGTTAAATAGGTAAGGTAAAGGAAGGAGATGACACAGGTTACTATTTTCTCAATGCGTCAAAAAAATACATTTCAAATGGTAAGTTTAAAAAAATCGTGAACAAAATTACATATGTAATATTTTGTAGGTTCAGAAAAATGTGAACAAAATTATAGCCTATATGCAAGGCAAAGGAAGAAAATGACGCACGTTACTATTCACCCAATGCGTCAAACTCCCTTTCAAATATTTTGTAGGTTGTGAACAAAGCTATGTATATAAGGCAAAGGAAGGAGATGGAGCACGTTACTATTCACCTAATGCGTCAAAATCCCCCTCAAACATTTACAGGTTCAGAAAAATTGTGAACAAAATAACAACCAGCTGCATTATGCAAAAAATGCATACATTTACCACACTCTTCAAACATAGTATATGTTCAGAAAAATCGTGAACACGTTTATTACTAACCAGCAACGTTATGAAAAAATATATTGACTACAGACTTAAAATGTTCCCGGTCAGGACAATGAATTACGTCATTAGGATTAGCATTCCACAATTTACAAAAAAATGGAACAAAACATCTAGCATACTGATATGTTTTGTAATGTATAAGAGAAAGGCATAATCATTTAAAGTTAAAGCATACCTAGTTGATTTGGCATGAGTATATGGAGCAGGCAGTCGAGGGTGCAGTGGGTGGTTGTCATTATTGAATAGTTTGTACAGAAGTGATAAATCGGCAACTTTCCTGTGTTTTTCAAGGTCAATGGAGATATTAGGCAGGAAGAAACGGATATTATTAAGAGCACGATTTAACAATTTCAAGTGCGATTCCGCGGCTGAAGACCAAACAGGCAAACAGTACTCAAAACATGGTAAGATAAATGCATAAAAAGACTAAATTACAGCTTTATCATTACCAAGAATCCAGAAAAAATTACGGATGAGCCTAGTTTTCTGGAAAATAGAAGCTGCAATGGACCCCAAATGCTTCTCAAAAGTAAGTTTATCGTCAATTATCACGCCCAATAGCTTAACCCCTTCTGCATGATGGACAACATGTGTTGTCTATGTAGCAAGTATATAATCATTTGAAGACATATATTAACTACATTGAAATACCTTGTATTCATGCACATAATAAACTTTGACCTCGTGTGGAAGAGGTTAAGGGAGTTATTTAGAGAATTGGCAACAGCACAACGAGCAGCAGATGATATAATTTCAGCATAAAATGTAGTATCATCAGCATAGGAAGTACCATAGGTCGGCTGAATATTTTTAGGCCACATACCACTGGATCTGGGTATTAGTATTAACGTTGATATGTGGGGCAGGACAAGGCCTAGTTAAGTTTATTAGACCCACTACATGAAGGCACAATTATTAGAACTTTTTATTATTATTAACTTTCGTTGTAGCTTCTAAGCCAAAATTTCCTACAATATGGGACCTATAATTTTTTTCTGTTTTCTATTTAGCTGTTGATTATAATTTAACTTTTGAAAACATTATTATTATCAAATTGATTAAAACTTAATCAAATCAAGTTTTTCACATACCAGTAAATATTTTGCTTAACTTTTTTAAAAATATATTTTGACGAAGGTGAGTAAAAAACTGGTAATACAAAAATATTTATTGTTTTAATACATTTCAATCGAATAACATATCAACAAAAAAGTCTTTATTTTCATCAGAAATGTTGAAGCGAGATTAAAACATTTCACTTTTTTATTATTATATAATAAATTATATTATATTATATTATTGTAATTATTATTATTACATAATATATTATATTATATTATATTATTGTAATTATTATTATTATATAATATATTATATTATATTATATTATTGTAATTATTATTATTACATAATATATTATATTATATTATATTATTGTAATTACTTTTACAATAGAAAGGATTCAAAATAAAGATTTTAAAACAAATTTCTTTAAAAAGTAAATAAAAACAAGAAACAAAAATACTATCGCCCAAGAAATAAGAGTCCTGGTTATTTTACTGATTGGTTATTATTTTCTACGATGACCAAGAAGATAATTTAGTTTTTGAGGCCTCTTATTTCTTGAGCGATAGTTGATAAGTGTTGAATAATACTTTGAGTAAAGACAAGAACAGGAATACATAATAAATATAGAGAACATAATAAAAATTGAGTAAAAATAAGAATAGGAATAAATAATAAATATAGAGAACATAATAAAAATTGAGTAAAGATAAGAATAGGAATAAATAATAAATATAAAGAACATAATACAAATTGAGTAAAGACAAGAATAGAAATAAATAATAAATAAAGAGAACAAAATAAAAATTGAATAAATAAGAATATAAAAACAAGTTAAATGAAAGACAAGAAATAAAAACATTTCTAAAGGAAAAAGAAATAAACATATTTTTTTACAGGTACGAATTAATATAATTCAAAAAATTTTATATGTTTTTCAAATGTTTTAAAAGTGTCTTCAATTCTACATTACTCAAAATTTCAAATACAGTTCCAGTATTTTCATATAAAAATATTTTTCTTATAAGTATTCATTAAAATAATTCAAATTCAGCCTCTATAGCAATAAGGATAAACATCCTTATCAACATA
>JARUHE010352434.1:0-10031 GCA_031471125.1 Archaeomysis grebnitzkii
TTTTCGACCAATAGATTTGCCTCATTGTTTGTTGTTCCTCTGACGTCGTCAAGGTGGGGGGGCGGTTATGTTCTTTGAGAGATATTGGAAATTTTACTTTGTTGTGTACTCTCGGATTCGATCCGAAGGGTAAAATTTCACAACGAACGGGGCTCAGGTATACAACTATGTTCACAACAGGCAACGCGAGATATTCAGTACCGTGTTCAACGCAAAATAAAACTGGACTTGAATAGATCCACATACAACATAAGGAGCAAACATTTATTTATAGTACACATAGAAAAATATTTAAGGGTAGGTTCAATAGAGAAAAATACTCAAGTAAGGAACTAACAATACAAAAAGTTTATAAAACTTAGGAAAAAATATATTGAACAGTTGCAGTTAGTTGGAAAATGTATTATATTTATAAAAAAAAATGAACGCAATCAAAGATGCTTAACCAACGCTAAGCCTTACTCTTCTGGCAACAATAGTTGTGCTATCTCACACAGTTTGTGTATTCACATTACTCTCTATACAATAGACCACCCGATGTTATATAAACATTCAAAAGACTTTGTATTTCAAAATCGAACCAAGTAACCGTGAAAACAAAAACATAGATCGACAGTAGCACAAGTGAGGTAACCCACATTCAAATATCAAAGCTTACCGCACTTGTGCTATCGTCAATACAGTGTCTTGAATTGGAAATTGTTTTCGTTGTTCTCTCAAAATCCAAAAATGACAAATCCTAAAAATAAAGTTTACTACAAAATATTCAACATTAAATCAACCTGTTTGTAATTAGAACAATTGATTACATAAACAAACTGGTTTAAGCCTGCCATTCCATTCTGTGAGTTTTCACTGCAAACATTGCTACGAATAACGGAACAAAAATAAAAACAATGCTTATTATGGCCATGTAGTTTCAATTGGAAACTTTCAATTGATAATATGAACAAATTTAATAGAAACCCAGATTTATACAAGTAATCCACGAACCGGACGGTTCAAATGTCTTGCGAGGATTCCTTCAGTAACTTCAAACAAAATTTATCTCCACAAATGTCAAATCAAAAATGGTGTTACAAAATGAGAAAACAGGTTATAAAAAATTCACCTTATAGACTATTTATGTGTACTTCATTTCCAATCCATTGATGCATAAATAAAAATATGAAAAAAAAAAATTGTTAAAAAAAATAAGTTAATTTGATGAAAAAAATATAGATAAAAAGTAATAAAATCAAATAAAAAAATACCTAGTAATATATCAAAACCAATAACCAAGGCTATATGAAAAGAAATAATAGTATAGATGATATGCGAGCATTCAAGTCATTGTCTAACGACGACGACGAGAAAGACATCGGAATTGCTACGTCTATGTAGAGCTTCCCTACGCACGCGAGACAAAAATCATAATATCTGGCCTAATAATTATTAAATTAAATATGGCGAACTAATGTCACTGAGGCAGGACATACGGCGTCGTCCGAGGGAAGGGGAATAACATGGCATTCAGCAGAAGAAGAAAGGGGAACACTGGGAGAAACCAAAGAAACTACTCAAAACCGTCACACGACGCAAACATATGGTACCCATCACATCCACTACCAGCCTTAACAAACTTCAGACCATTCAAAAATCTGCCATCCGAACAGCCACAGGATGCACATTTCACACAAACATACAACACCTACACGACGAAACAAAAATCCTACCAATACTAACACCTCAAACTGAACACACTCTCACAACAGCCGACAAACCCAAGACACATGAACCAAACTATTATTGAAAACAATAATTACAGAACCAACCTGGACCACACACCAAACAATAAAACAACACCATAAACTTATAGACACGCTACACAAATAACCAACCATAAAACAAAATACTGAACACACAATCACCCGACATCAACAACAACGAACAAATACTCCCACACGACTACAAGAATACGTACACAAAATAACCCCCGACAAACACTACAACAAACTGCCCGCTGTTCCAGCACCACACACCTCTTCGCGTTCCCGCATGTGCGGTCGTACTTGGCCCCGGAAACTCTCTGGACGAACCAGGTGGGTTCGGCTGGGCTGTTTGCTCAATGGTCGGACCTGCTGGGGTGGGGGCTGGACCCTCTGACGTGAGGGCTCACACCTCTTTGTCGAGGAGAAGGGGGAAACAACAACCAAGGGGAAAGTGACTCACGTTTTCGTGCTTGAAGAAGGTGAGCATCCTGAGTTCTCGGAAGACGCGGATGGACGAGACGAGGTTCGTGAACACGTTCGGCATCTTCTTCAGCGCCACTCGTCGGTTGTCGCGGGGGTCGGTCACCGCCCTGGAAAAAATGGACTTTAGTCTTGGCTTAGGGTGTGGGTGCACACGGTTAATGGTAGGGTAGGGTGTGGGTGCACACGGTTAATGGTAGGGTAGGGTGTGGGTGCACATGGTTAATGGTAGGGTAGGGAAGGGGTGCACATGGTTAATGGTAGGGTAGGGTGTGGGTGCACATGATTAATGGTAAGGTAGGTTATGGGTGCACATGATTAATGTAGTCCTGGCATAGGACGCATGTGCACATGGTTAATGTGATTAAAATTAAGTTAAACATGGTGGGTACATAAGTGTAAATATTATTTACGTGTCAGGCGGAGTAAAAGCGAGGCAATGTGTGTGATGCAACGGATGGGACAGGGCATTGGGTACACAAGGTTATAACTGCATAAGCACCAAGGTTCGCATGGCACATGGCATGAAAACATAAAATTAAATGGACATTAGTGCTCATACGACAGTATGGGTACATAAAATATCTTTTTAACTAATCAAATATATCTTCAAACTTTCAATAATGGTGAACTAAAACCGATATAATGACAAAAATAAATAAAAAATCCACATTCATTCAAATAAATAAGCTTCATCGCACCTGCACAGCATTCAGACAAATAAAGCAAAGGCCAAAGTTAGCCTTTAAATTTAAAAAAATCAAAGAAATGATTTGTGATAAAGAAATTAACATTCAAAAGGGTTTGGCAAGACTGAGCACGATTTAAATTTCTCTTCGAATACCAATAACATCATAAATGTATTTAATCGCATTATTTACCTTGCATATTATTTCAACTTAATCAGAAAACATTAAACAAACAAACTTTATTGTTTGTTTTGACTTCGTAGAATAATGTTCAACGTTACTAATTCAAATGTTTCACCTAACCAAATATAGAATTTACATTCCTAGAACTTTCACACTGTGGACGTCTGAATTAAGAAGCTTCTGTCTTGACAAACATGTTATCAATGTAACAATTTTAGTGTTCTAAAATAAATAAATAAAAAAAATATAATCAATAAATTATAAAAAATAAATAAACTTACAGGACTGACAATCTAGCGTGAAGTAAAACATTTGCTTAAATCTCAATAATTATGACACTTTAAAAAAATACTTTTGGCAATGTTAACTGATAAATCAATAAACATTTGTTTAATGAAAAGTTTTATACTATTTTTAATCGTGTTCAAAAACGTTTTCTTAAGCTAATAATTCAGAAAATCGTATTTTTTAAATTATATTGTTGGTTAGCAAGTGCTAAACAACATTGATTTATATATTAATATACAGATCAATTAAAATTTTATGTAACTCTTCAAAAAAGTTTTATATTTTTTTTAATTAAAATTAAAATTTTACGTAACTCTTCAAAAAAATGATACTTTTGTAATCAAGATTTGAACTTCAAATAAAGCTATAACTTTAATATTTATGGACTTCTGCAGGACGATAAAAACCAAATTCATTTCACTCAAATTGGGTTTAATTTATAAAAGTTTGTTTATTACATTGTTAATACAAAATGGAAATCTTTATCTTCTAAGTAATAAATGAACATGTATAAAAAACTATTTGTAATAATTATTAATTACTATGGATCGACAATAGCACAAGTGAGGTAACCCGTATGCAAAGAACAGAGTTTGCCTCACGTGTGCTATTGTCGATCCAAGTGTCTTATTTTTTATAACCTTCGCGTTATTTGATCAGTAATACAAAACATAATTTTCTTGTGAGTAAAAAAACTTTTATTCATAGAATAAATAAAATTGATAACCAACGAACCTATAATTTATATTTCATCCCAACAAACTATAATTTACCTTTACAATAAATCAAACCTTTGTACAGATGCATTGTCAGGAATAAAAACTTTGAAACATTAAATATTAATGCCATTTGTTCATGGGTAAGATTGCAACCAACAGGGTGAAGTGTCACCCACCAATGCATTAACCTCTTCAAGTAACCACAGAAATACTTTCGCTCCAGCCATAACCACGGTACGGCAAAATATTGATTTTTTGCTCGTTAAAATTTAATAAAAATTTCTCTAGTTTTTTCAAACAACATCGTCTCCCAACACCGAAATATGAAAATGCTCATCTGTAAGACTCAGAATTTTGGATTATTGAATGCGTAAAATGGCGTCGCGCGCCGTGGTTAAGTGACGCCACAAGGCCACGTGCTAATCACTCCGTTGCGATCGGTCACCTCAATTGGGACGAGGTTCTTGCGACCGACCTTTCCCGGGTTTAATGTTCACGAAAACAGTTTCGTGGAAATTTGTTCTTCAGTTTGATATGCTTTGATGGGACATTATTTAGATTAGACATCTGATGTACATATGAACCAACACTGTTGATGAAATCGAAGAATTAAAAGAAATATTTAATTATACTTGCCTCACTTGGAACGGCAGTAACACAAGTGAGGTAACCCATATTCATATAACATAGCTTACCTAGCTTGTGCTTATTGTCTATTATATATGGATCGATAATAGCACAAGTGAGGTAACCCACATTCAAACAATAGAGCTCACCTCACTTGTGCTATTATCGGCCCATTTATTGTAATGCAATTTGTATAAATCAATGTAAACACGAATCAGATCAGTTATTGAAGCTGGTTTTTCAAACACAGCTTAATAAAAATTAACAATGTTATCGTAACACATGTTGATAAGGATGTGATTCTATTTTAAGAGTGCGAACATTTAGTTTGAATAATGAAATAACATCACAAAATATGAGAAAGTGAACAAAGTTGTAGATAACAAAAAAGGTTATCATCAGGCCTCGTGATTGAGTAGGCCTAAATTGAGGTCTACAAAAAGCTGTTTTGGTTGAAGATCATCCAAGGACGTTGGTAGGCCTGATTCTCTGTTCCTTTGGGCCTAAATTGTCTTTATTGACATTTGTTCGCATTAGTTTATGACCGATTCGATAATCTGGTAAGTTTGGTTTAATTTAAATAATTAATGTTTAACATAATGAAATAAACTACATTATTTTGAAACCTCTCTCCTTCCCCTCTACCGTATTTAGTGTGAGGGGACATTGTTTATGTTAAATAAATTACTTGTGCATACAAACAAACACCAACCGAACCGTAAGAAATAAGAAGCCTCAAAAACAATATTATACAAACAGTGGTCAATTAGTGTTGGTTATAGAGAAACATTAAAACAAACAAGAAAAAACTTATTTCTGATTTATGTATGGATCGACAATAGCACAAGTGAAGTAAGCTCTATGTCATTCTAATGTGGGTTGCCTCACTTGTGCTATTTGTATCATTTCAAACTGTATATTTAAAAAACCTAATGAAGACTTTTTTTTCTTGAGCAATACAATAGTCCATAGTAAATTTTGAATTTTTTTATACTAATGCATATTCAATCATAATTCTTAGTCTTTATTTCAAGAAATAATGCTAATGTAGGTTTCGACACATGTAACAAAACTTATTATTGGTTATAATAATAAATTAACGAGAAGAAATAATTGAATTCCTTCACATAGGAAGAATTATTTGATTCATTTGTCAGGAATAATCCAATTATATTTATTCAACATTTATTTCGTACAATGAACATTTGTATTTTGTTAAACTGTTTTTTAAACATTTATATAAAATAAATTTTCATATATTCAACAATGGGAATTATTTGTATCTTTTAGATCGAAATATTAATTGTAAAAAAAATACTTTCATTTAATAATTACAGCTTGTATGTCGAATAATAAATTATTGAAGAAACGTGGATGAATGATGATGAATATGTTTATTTGGCCATGGAATTACAATATTAACATTACAATTAAAACATTAAACTAATAAATTGGGTCCAGTCCAATGAGTATTAAATACTCTTCTTACAGTGTAAAATAACTGGTGCTTTTTTCTCGCATTTTAGAATATCCTTAATGGTAAAAACGCAGAATATCTGTCGCCATATATATAATACAATACATTATACCTACTGGGACAGCTATTCTGTATCTAGCTAAGAAAGATTATTCTAAAATACGAGAAAAACGCTCAATTATTTCACACTGCCTGAGTCTTGTAGGACTGTTCAGTATACAATTATTTTATTTATAGAACATACTTAAATCTCCCAAAACAATAAAAAGAAATAATCGCTAAACAATTCTGCATAATTTTATTTTTATTTTACAAAACACCAAAAAATAGGAATTATCACATAATGCAAAGGCTTCTTGCTTCGAAAGATATAGCTTTTTCCAAACTAAAAAATTATAAAAAAAAACTTTAGGAATTTAAGCCAATATTTTTAAACTTTATTTTGCTAAAAAGGGTTTATTTTTATCAAAATACATAGACTTGGAGAACCATATTAAAATTCCAAAAGATAAGTTCAACCATTACAATTCACAGCATTATATTGTAATTAGGGCCAATTAGTAACACTGCAATGTGGAAAGCTCATGTATAGAAATAAAACGTTGCATTTTTGTGATATCTCCATACACAAACGACAACTATATATGAATCGACAATATCACAAGTGAAGTAACCAACATTTAAATAACATACGTGTGCTATTGTCGATCCATATGATGTCAGATACTCGATATAACCATACAAAATAAAATTCTAGACATTGGTATGGGAAAATAATTAAACGAGTTACAATTTAAAATAAATCGTTACAATCAAATTGATTTCGAGTTGGTGTTTTTTTTCCTATATATTAAGACAAAATGGTAAGGGCAAGTTTGTATCTACTTTGTTATACAATAAACATCAATGGTTATCTATCTATCAGTGTGTATCAAAATCGTACTGCCTGTCAATGCGCCAAAAAAAACCATTTATACATTTTAAAGACTACGTTCGTTTTTGATAATTTCAAGTTTTCATTGCAGAAAAAGGCCACTTTGGGCTAATTTTGGGTGAAAGAGGACGAAAAAAATCTTTTAGGACAAAAACCTTGTTTTTAACACCATGAATCTGCGTGCTTTAAATGTACTTATAATCCAAGTACTCTGAAGATATATATTTAACCCTTTAACGCCTGTAGGGACAAAACAGTGACGGTTGTAGGGTTATTTGCAATGCAAATATAATTGTATTGTAGACCTTAATAGTTCAGGCGTTGAAGGGTTAAAAAAGGTGAAAATGTTGTTCCGATATCAATGGTTTGACTGAGAATTTACAAAATTTGAAATGAGGAAATATTTACATTCATAAGTTGTGATAACACACGAACGATTCAAGGTTGCAAGATCTTAATTTGTTTGATTCAAACATTCGGAGAAACAGAAAATAGACAACCGGCGTTAGTTGAGATTACCATTGTGAAAGACTCGTAGGCGAGGAATTATTTAGTGACGAACTACCATCGATATTGGTGCAAGAAAAGGCCAGAAAGACTCCATAATTTAATGAAGAAGTGTCGCCATAAATGAAAACCAGGCTTCACCATTCGACAAAATAAACGTCACTGAATTACAAATTAAAATAATCATTTTACAGAACAAGAATAAAAATAATATTCACAGATAAAGTTTGTGATTTGACTTCCTGGTTTGTGATGTATTAATAGAAACAATTCTTGCTATACAGCTTAAAGATTAGTCAAGTGTTATGCGCTTCAAACGACGTCATTAATAAGAGTGCGCGAGTGAAACCACGATGTTCGCAACCAAAAATGTTCTGGGTTTTGAAGTTTTCAATATTTGTCATCAAACTTGCTTCACAAACATTTCGTTCGATCTAATCAATTTTATTCAGCATCGTAAGCAATACTAATTCAGTGAAACTCCTGAAACGTAGACCGAAATGGTGCTTATGTTATAGGAAGAAGCTCCGTTTCAAGCACACAATTTACACAGTTACCTCTACTTTTGTCACTTTGTTTGTATACATATAAATGATGTTGACGTTTTTCGATTTCCCTGTTTAATGATTCTCTGTTTTAGGAACTTTCCAAGTTTTATTATTCTATGTTTCAGGAGTTTTACAGTATCAGATTGTTCTGTAAAAGCCTATTCATAATTAACACAATTTATTAGAAATCTATAACTTTGTCAATTTTTTTCAAATTGCCACAGCCTATATATGTACTACATTCTTACACTTTAGATTTAGTGTCAACTATTCCTTAAACTCATGTTGGCCACTGGACATGTCCAGCCAAATCGAAAGTGAACAAAACTGCATGACATTTTCGAAGGATAATACGAAAATTAGAAAAAAAACTGATTTATGATAAAGATAAGTTTCATTAATTTTGATCTTTAACTCACCGTTCGATTAAGCCACGAATGATAGCTTAAAATTACCATTCTTATTCAAACAAAGATTGTAAATCATAGAACTAAATCAATGTTATTGGATGCATGCAAGTCAGATCCATAACACCACTACGATGAACCAATGGAAAATGTTGGCAACTAAGGAAGAACACACGATATATGGATCGTTAATAGCACAAGTAAGGCAAGCATGGTTATTTGAATGTTAGTTACCTCACGTGTGCTATTGTCGATCCATTATTATGCAGTCATCGCCCACTATGTGCGAACAAAATCACTTTCAAGCAAACTTGATGATCGATCGATACTAGAACTGCTGACGTAGCTTTCGGTGAACTTGCCATGGAAATCTACATAATGCCAAGGCCAAATCACACCCACGAAAAAGAAACATTTCGTGACGTACGTCTCTTAGAAACCCACAAGGAAAGAAATCAAAATTGAACGCAACTTTGACAAAATTTCAATAAACTTGAGGATTAAGTATTGCTAGATTTTCACCAACTTTGTTACGAAAAGACAATTTGGTGAAATTATCTACAATTCTTATCTAATCAGTTGCTGATTTAAATACTCTCAACGTGGAATCAAAGCTGGTTGATGGAGTGGATTTATATTCAAAGTTAGATTTAGTCACAACAGTAAATCTCCTGAAACGTAGAATAAATAATCTGGAAAAGTTCCTAAAACATAGAATCATGAAACTAAGAAATCCTAAAACGTACACATCATTTCTATGTATACAATGAAAATGTGATACAATGACTGGGTAACTTAAATCTTTATGACTATGAAATGAAGATTCCTCCTATTAGCTAGACAACATTTCGGTCTACGTTCAGGAGTTTTACTATATACGTGAAGTTAACTTTAAAAACACTTCCTTCAACATGATAATACAGTCTATAGCATTATTTAATATTAAAAGATAAAACAATGAGTTGTTATTATTAAACTTATTTATTCAGTACTAGAGCCACGTTGACTATTCATTGACTAGCTACTTTTAGAACAGCGAAATGGTTAGTTTTCAAGAAATCCATATTTCACATAAATATGGAATACTAAATGTAACTAAAACTCAATCATGCGTTATCTAACAAGACATTCTGATCTCCACTGCGTAATGGGGTTTACCAGAGACAATTTGTATCTCCGATCTTTTGATTCTTTAACTTTAAAACATAACTTTCATTAAATAAATAGCAAAGCACTTCTTCAAAGCTGGATGAAATAACAAACAAATGATTCGGAGAGACTTTGTTAACTAGCCATAGATGACCTGCAATCTCGCTTGGCTATAATTCAATAAATGTTTATTTCATGAAATTTTTTTTTCCAAAACTCTGTTTTTGACTATAACTTTTTTAAGGTGGGTTTTTCAAAAAAAATTACTCTTG
>JARUHE010352445.1:0-10030 GCA_031471125.1 Archaeomysis grebnitzkii
AATATAGTTGAATATATAAATATATATATATATATATATATATATATGTATACATATATAATTGAATATGTATATATATATATATACAGTATATTTAAATTGTATATACATATAGTTGCATCAAATCCGCAAAGACCATTCAGGTGAGTTCCCGGAAAAATGAAAAGTATGAAAATAGATCAAAAACTTACATAAATGTTTTATTGAAAAATAACAATTAAATAAGTATTATTTTCAAGAAGCAATAACGGAGTAAATTATTGTGGTATTTTCATATACTTTAAACATTAAAAATAATAATTTTGAACTTTAGCTGTACTTAATGTCCTAAACTGCCGGTTTGTTGTAACTTGTTCAATAGAATATAATTAGAAATTAGCATAAGTTAGACAATGCAATTATAGCATATAATATTGCAGTGTAAAATTGGTGAATATCTTACACAAATAATAGTTAAATGTGAATCTCAATGGAGTGTTTGTATATAATAGAATCATATATATCATCATTGTAATTGTTATCATTATGAAATATGAAAAAATATAAATAAATCACTTTTTTTTGGCACAGTAAACATAATTTATTCAATATTTATTAACATCCAAATTCGTTCATCATAAAAAAGATATTCATTTACAACATAAAAAGTAAATGTTTTTCTTGCCTAAAGCGTAATTTTAATTTAATTTAACAACTCCACTTTATACCAGACAATTTTCTAGCGATGAGTATAAAATATAGTTTTTGCACTCACAAACAAACATACGCAAACACACATTTATACACAAACACACACGCACACACACTTACAGACACAACCACACACGCACACACACACACACACACACACACACACATACACCCGTGTAGTTAAATGTATTGTGTTATAAACTTATACCAACGCCGACTCTACTACAAGCCTCAATAATAAATAATCTCATACTTACTTGCCATGAAGTTTTGATAGTTACAAAAACCATTGGAAACACAGCTGGTGGCATAGATACCAACCATAAACGTACTCTCGACTTAACTTTTTTCATTTCAGGTCAAATTTGTTGATCATAGATCAACTATTTTAACATTGATCGAAGGACAAGAAAGTTAATCCCGTATCAGGAAAAGATGGGTCGAGAACGTTTTGTGTAACTAGGGATTTCGATGTGAAAGGCCTGTAGTAGAGCCGGCATTGCTTATAAAATACAAATAAAAAATTCAAATCAAATCAAAACTCATTCTGTACTATAACACTAGTAATCCACGAAACGGACGGTTCATTAAGTAATTTAAAAAAAATTCTCTAAAAATGTCAAATCAAAAATAGTGTTACAAAGTGAGAAAATATCATTTTATCAAAAATTCACCTTAGAGATCCTATTTATGTGTACTTCATTTCCAATCTATTGATGCATAAATAAAAACAAAATATGAAAAAAAATGTTGTTAAAAAAATTTAAGTAATTTGATGAAAAAAGGTAGATAAAAAGTGATAAAATCAAATAAAAATACCTAGTAATATATTAAAACCAATAACCAAGCCTATATGAAAAGAAATAATAATAGTATAGATGATATATAAGCACTCAAGTCATTGTCTAACGCCGTTGATGACGAGGATAACGACATCGGAATTGCTACGCCTATGTAGAGCTTCGCTACGCACGCTCGACAAAAACCGAATACTTTGGGTAAAAACCCAAGCATAATAAGCTCAAAATACCCTTCTCCTTATGCATCTAAATGTAAAATCGTATTTTCTGGAGTATCAAATCTTTCCAGTATATTTTTAAAAAGTAAAAAATGACTTTATATCTCACAATTAACTTTGTATATTTCTGCAGAATAATTTTGAAATCGCTAAAGACTGTAAAATATCTGTATATCTTGTTAGTTTGGATAAATACATCTAATTATTTGCAAACATGAAGTCGTATATTTCAGTCAAAACTCATGATTGTTGCCAGTATTGTTTTTTAATACAATTACACAATCTTTATGATTTATTTTCTGCCCAAAATATCTCATTAGAATAGAAGAAAATATTGTAAGTGTTAATATATCTACATTACGAATCTTTAAAAATTTATACTGCTATTGAGCCTTGTGCAGTTATTTAAAACTGATCGTTATTTGTGTAAACAGAACATAATTTATAGTCTTTTCAAAGTGGTTCATGCCTCGACTGTCTGCAATTATTTTAAGTGCAGATATTTCCAAAAGTATTTATTATGAAGGTTTGGTTTCACTAAAAACATGTACTGTTGTGTTAATGTTGTTTAATCACAGTTATTGTATTTTCGTTTGTGCATGTAGATAATGAAAGTATGTTAAATGCTTCAAAAGGGATAATTTTGTGTTTTTCATAAACGCATCTGTGCAAATGAGTATTTGCACAGATGATTACATTTGGTGTTGACTGGAAATATATTTTGTTGCTATCATAATCCACACCATGTTAGATCAGTCGATTATTCACAGCGTTTATTTCATGTATGTGATTTAGTGTTTGAATTTTGTGAATTTATATGAAATTTTATTGGTTAGCCATTATATTTCTTTTAATTTTTGTTTAACAGATATTTTTATTGAACAGGAATGGCTTTATATATAATTCTGAACAATATTGTCCAGAATAATTTTTGGTAAAATTAATATTTTTTTCATAATTCTACGAAGTTGTGGTTAACCAACATTTAAAAAGAAAAATTATGAAATTATGAAAAAAAAAAATTTATTTTTTTATATATATAGTAATTTTGTTGTATTAATAAATTTTACTCGGTCACAGCCTTAATTCGTTTACGAATTGATTTACATTTCTGATTGGGGAGTTGAAAATGTTTTTGATAAAAAAAACTTTATAGCATAGCGAAGCTCTACATAGGCGTAGCAATTCCGATGTCGTCGTCGTCATCATCATTGTCCTCGTCGGCGTTAGACAATGACTATATATCATCTATACCAGTGCTTCTCAAAATATCTGATGTGGCGTACCGGCAGATTTTTTTTCAATGTGACAGGGACCGGCTAGCCAATCCAGCTGGGGGGAGGGGTTGTCTAATCATAAGGGCATGATGTCTTATTCATTCTAAGACCACTAATCATTGACGATGCAAGTCTTCCCAGTGTGCCAGGGACCGGTAGCTTATTTGTGCCATATAACTGACATTACATCCTTGCTGCTCCACACGTGTGGATCAGGGCTGCCAGATGTGTGACACAGTAAAAAATCGGCCAAATCTTTTAATGGGATACATACAGTTACAGTTACTCTAAAACATTAATTGAATAGCAATACTTGCAAACATTGACATATTTAATCGTACAGAAGTTTAATACAATTGTATCATCTACGTCAATAATTGAATAGCAATACTTGCAAACGTTGTCATATTTAATCGTACAGAAGTTTAACATAATTGTAGCCTCTATTTCATTATTGAATAGCAATCCTTGCAAACATTGACGTATTTAATCATACAAAAGATTAACACAATTGTATACTCTACGTTATTAATTGAATAGCAATGCTTGCCAATATTGACATATTTATTCGTACAGAAGTTTAATACAATTGTATACTCTACGTCGTTAACTGAATAGCAATCCTTGCAAACATTGACATATTTAATCGTACAGAAGTTTAACACAGTTGTATACTTACGGGATTGTACACCAATCATTTACGATTCAATACATCAAAGTCTATAGGGATGCCAGGTCTTTGAACCGCCTTTTCTGAAGTTACTCAACCACTCTAAAAACAGGAAATAAATAAAATAATAATAAATAAATAAATAAATAAATAAATAAATAAATAAATAAATACAAATAAAACATAATCAACATTAATTTTTTATCTCATTTTTGTTTATTTATTTCACTTTTATGTCTCATTACAAGATTGGATGCCTCGAAGTACCATATGATGACACCATAATAGATAATTGATCAAATCGAATTTTCGAAACCATAAGCGAAACTGTAGTAAAGTATACATCATTCTAATAAGCTATTTAAAAATAACGTTAGCAATAATAATGATAATTTACAATAATGATAATAATACGAATGATACCATTGTTTGATACAAAGTATTCATTATATACAAAAAAGTCAAAACTAACATATTATAAAGGAGTATACAGTATACATACAAATATCACATGGATGGTTTGTACAGGAAGCAAAGTTTAAGACTATATATAGTGTTTTATCTAGTTGTTAATAAATAAGAAACAAAGATAAATAAACAATGCACAACATTTAGTTATTATTTATCTATTTACACTTTGATATTTAAAAAGACAAACAAAATTACTTTTTAAATATTCAGGTAGAATTGAAACTTATTTTTAGTGGTAACTATACAGTACAATGAAAAGGATGAGATGGTTGTAGTTGAAAGTTGTTTTTCTTTTTGTACAAAAAGAATTTTCCTGTTCAAAATAAGAAGTATACAAATAAAGAACTATAGCCTAAATCGTATCTAAATATTATTGTAAAATAAGTTATTAAACTAAAAACGAAACATTAGTTATTTATAAGTTGTATAAAATTGAAATTAATTACAATCTAAAATATAATTAAAAACTCTTTAAATAAAATAAATAAAAAATATTAATAACGAAACCAAATTTTAAAGCTATAAATAGTGATATAATTTTTGAGTCACAATAGAAAATTAATAAAACAATTATAGTTAGTCTTAGATTATCAAGATAATATTTTGATGTTGAGGCTTATGAATAATACTCAAATTAGATTTAAACACTAATTTCATCTCACTTTTTTTTAATAAGTTTTCGATTACAGGCCATCCTCGCTTTAACGTACAGGCGTTGTACGTTATAGTATCGTTAGAACAAAACGTTAACATGCAGTGGTTCATACGGAAGACTTTACCATGATTGAAGAAATTACTGTTACACTGCTTTTCCAAAGTGTAGCAAAAGTGACATGGCAATTAACATACCTACAATAAATAATTTTTTTATGTCGTTAATCCGAAGTTATTCTACGTAACGTGAGGCATGTTTGTTGTTAATGTGAAGTGCGTTTTGTTCGTTAAAGTGGGGATGGCAGGTAATTAAATATCCAGGATCTATTTAACTCAGAAAGTATTAACTTGTGTTGAAAAATATTACCTAAATAAGTGAAGTTTAGGTCTTATTTAGAGTTGCAGATTGAAATGAAAATAACGAACAAGTTCAAATTAAATAATATTGAAACACAAAATATTTCCGAATGGTACAAACTCTGTTAGATTTTTTATCTATATTTCTTTTTGAACATATTTGTTTGTGGATCTCCCACTACAATAATAATATTACTTAACAAATAAATCTTTCTCAACAAGAAACTATGTAAGCGTACAATTTTCGATTGTTTTGTTGGTTATTGGAAAAACGCACATTTATGCTTTGTTTGTAAAGCTGATTGAACAAAATAAACTTGTATACCCAATACAGTTTTTTTGTTGACTATATGACTCTTATTTCTTGGGCGATAGTTCACAGTTTAGTATCAGTTAGAATTTAAAACTCTTGACAAATTGTATTTTTCACTGGTGTGTTGCAACGTCATGATTTCTCTCGTCAGGCCTAAGATCATGTTTGACCTGTTGTTGCTGCCTCAAGATACGCCAATTATTCCGGTTTTATGACACCAACTTTCATACAATTGTTTATAACACAACTTTATAGTTCAATGTCTTTAGAATAAAAGTTTTTGGTATACGGTATATGTTTACATTCATTTGTCCGTTTGAAAACTTATTTTATTTCTGATTAAACTATTGAACATGTTTAATTTGCTTCCAGCTTTGCTGTTCCAATAGCATTTATTTCGACACAGAGCGCTTAATTAATAAATAGTTATATAATTTCTTTATTTTGTAGCGACGAAAAGATAAATAAAAGATTATAGAGTCGTTATGTATCACTGAACTGCCCCAAAGTTTGAACAGTTCCAGCATTAATCAAACAATCGATTCGAGGATAGTCTTTGCATATAAATGATTTTGAGTGAGGTGTTCTGCAGATCAGAGGAGTTTAACATTTTTTCGGAAGAACAAACAACTAATAAAAATAGTATACAAAGTGTTCAGAATAAATGTATTTTTATCTCCATCCCTACAATAACCTCACATTAAAAATAATAATAATAAATGCAAAATTTAGAAAAAAATACTGCTGGTATAAATGATAAAACACATTTGTAGATACAATATCTCATTACTCAGAAACCTTGAGTTTAAATCAAAAACCTATAAACCGCATATGATGATGTACTGTCCATGATTATTCTACAATTCAAAACACAATGTTTATAAAGTTCAAGAAAAAAAAATATCAACAGCAACAGCTTTGGTTGGCGCCAACTTTCATGCCCTTAGGATTGTTACGTCATGAATAAATGTTATGACGTACATTTTTTATGTTCTGTGATTGGCTAAAAATATTAAAGCGATAATTTTTGTTTGTTTATATTATAAGTTAATCTGTGAACAGTTTTGATTTTATATGACAGTATTTGTTTACTATATATTTCACAATAAACACCATAACTGCTTACCTTTATCACTTTAATACCTTATGACTTAGTACAATGACGTATAAAATAACAATAATCTATATGATGATATATTTAAGTTAACATTATATTAATTATATTGAAATAAATATAAATAATAGCAGCGTGCTTGACTACATAAAAAAGTTTGCACAATTAATAATAGTAATACTGATTAAAATCATTCAGTAATATTAGTAATATAAATAGCAGAACTATTGAACTGATATGAATACAATATATAAAACCTTCAATTTTTGACCGTGAACTCACTATCCTTCCTGATACGTTCAGCCTGGTCGCAATGAACTACAAAATTCGAGGAAAAACAACAAATATTGTTGGTTAATGGCAAAATGGCAATAACCGCAGTACTAGTTATAGTAGTGGTAGTAATTCTAGTATCAGTAGTAGTAATAGTAGTAGTATTAATAGAAGTAGTAGTAGTAGTAATATTAGTAGTATAAGTAGTTGTAGCAGTTTTATTTGTAGCTGTTGTTGCTATTGCCGTGGTTGTGGTTGTGTGTGTGCTTGTTATTATTGTTTCGGTCGTTATGGTTTTGTTTGTGGTATTTTGTTGATGTTGTTGTGGTTGTTTTTTGTTGGTGTGTCTGTGTTTGTGATTGGGTTTGTAGTTGTTGGTTTTGTTTCTGTAGTTGTGATAGTAGCAGTTAAAGGAAGCTGATTAGTTTATATAGTAAATTAGTTAAAAACTAAGTGGCAGGGAGAAAGTTGATATGTTGATTAGTGGTGGTAGGCTGTGTTCAAAAACCTAGCTTCTATAAATGACCTTTTATTGTTGCTGGTGTTGTTGGCATTGGGGTGGTGGATAATTTGGGGACTACCGAAATTTTGCCATTTTTAAAATAGTAAAAAAAATATTTTACAGTAGAGTTTGTTTGAATGAAAACTACGAAAACAACATTCTACACTGGTGACATTAAGGATTTTTTTGTGAAATTAATATTTATTTATTAAAACATACTTTTTATAAGAAAGTTTAAACTCATGGTTAATCGATATTTTTAGTTGAAGGCTTTTAGATAAAAGCATATTTAGAACAAATGAAAGAAATGATTAACTAATTTTTTTGGTGAAAATTAAGAGATAATTTTATTGGAAGCAAATGAAAGAAAGTTGTTAACATATTAATATATAGAATTGTATTAACAAATTACACATTTTTAGAAACTTTTAAAAACAGAAACACATATTTTAATGCCTAGAATTTACTCGTGCTTGTTTGGTAGTTACTAATAGGAATAGTAATATGAAAATGATCAGCATTAGTTAGAATACTAATCCATTTATGCATAGGATGATAAAAACACCGGAAAAGTAAATGAAAATTTAGAAATCTAAAAGATTAAAATTATTCAAACGCATAACTGTTTTTTTCATATAGATGTTTATTTATATTGACTAATTTCATTGATGGGCTCGTTTTATTTATACGTGTCAGGCAATATGAGATAATAAATAATTAAAATCAATAAACACACCAGCAGAACAAAAATGGCAATGAAAGTCATTATATAAACTCCATTGACAATTACAATGATATGAGTAATTACAATGGCAATGCCAAAAGAATAAAAGATAATGAGAACAACAATAACAAGAACAACAATAACAACAACAACAACAAAAACAACAACAACCACAAAAACAACAGCAGCAGCAGCAACAACAAACAACAACAACAACAACCACAAAAACAACAAAAGAAGCAGCAGCAGCAGCAGCTACAACAACAACAACAACAACATCCACAAATCATTTTATTAGGTACAAACAACTATTTTCAACTCAAGTATTTGTCCATTAAAAAGTTGTTCAGCTTGAAACGTTACAGAGTTTACGCAACATACCTTCAAATACATTTTTTTTATCATATTTTAAAAAACTTTTTCCTTATACATTTCAATATAAAAATTAAATGAGGCTTCTTTTGCTTTTAAGAATATATTTTGAGCTAGAAAATTTTTTGTACTTTGGTATCCATGTGAATAATTTTTATCATTATTTAGTGGGTAGATGACAGGGGAAATTTTCTTTTTTCCACATCGGAAAAAAGGACATTTTGATGAAAAAATCAGAGCTCAAGTTATTCCAATGCTGTTACTATGAATCGTTGAATCTAAAACCAACTCCTTATTATAATGTGATGAAAACCTGATTTCATTACGATTTGGATGCTCTTATTTACAACGACATTAATTATTGTTACATTCTTAAATTCTTTTTGACTAAATAACAATTTATTGACTTTGAAGGTAAAAATTTAAAAAAAATTCTATTCGAAGAGAATGACCTAGATGGTATAATGAAGTATAATGAATGATTGCAATAAATATATGACACAGACAACATATTTCATAAATAAAAAAGTGAAGGGTAAGATGGAAATTAAGAATAAGAATGTAATGTATTAGAGGAGCATAAGGAAAAAAGAAGAAAATATTAATGAAGAACACTAAATGATCTACAAAGATTGATGAACTTAACATAACCAATGTGACTCAATATAGTTTTGCTTCTTTCTTGTTGTGGTGCAGACTAATGTTGTTTTGATGAGGCTGGATATCACAACTACTCAGTATTTGGGGTAAAATCATAGGAATGTACTCGTTACATAACATAGTGTAGGTGTCAATAAATATATTAGGTTGAAAAACCAATCAATTAAAACTAAATAAAGAAATCTATTTTGATTTTGTTTTTCCACAATTTTTAAATATCATAATAAAATCAAAATTTTCTGATGAACAACTTCATTCAAAAATCTATATTGATACAGATGTGTTTTGATGAATGTATTTAAAATAAACATTATAACAAATATTAACAGCTGTATATTTTGTGGGGTGTTCATTTTTGAATTGTATATAATATGAAGACACCCTGCGCGCTGGCGTGTTTTTAGCTTAGAAAAAGTTGTTGTTGTTTTTTGTGATTATGTAATTCTTGTTGTTGTTGTTGATGTTATTTTTATTGGTGTTATTTTTGTTATTATTTTTCTTGATGTTATTTTTGTTAGAGGTTTTAGGTGGGTTGCCATAAGGATTTTTTCCCAAAAATTTAGATTTCTTAAATAGTAGCTGTTTTAAGAGTTCATCTAATTCATGGTTAACCAAGATTTGAATGTGACGTTTTAGAGAGAAGTTTATTTGAAATAAAAGTCAAAAGATATAATATTTGAAAAAATGAAAAAATATATAATTTTATTCAACAGTTATACAAGTTTAGAATTTTTTTTGAATATATTGACTTAGTTTTCAATGCGTACCATTTACTCGTGCTTGTTTTTTAAGTACTACGACATTGAACGTTTTTTGTTTCACTGAAATTTTAGCAACATTTTGACCTTTAGGTTTTTACCACTGCAGTTAAACAATATATTTAGTGCATAAATTACAACTAAATGTATATAATCTCACAAATATACTGAATAAAA
>JARUHE010352456.1:0-10029 GCA_031471125.1 Archaeomysis grebnitzkii
TAAATGAACTCGGACGGTTCTGCGATCGAACCAGGAAACTATGGACTGCATCCACAGCTCTCTGGTTCGATTCTGGAACCATCCGAGCTAGTTTAAATATATATATGGATCGAAAATAGCACAAGTAAGGCAACCCACATTCAAATAACATAGAGCCTACCTCATTTGTGCTATTGTGGTTCCATATATAAATAACAAGTTCAACATTTTGATCTCTTGCAAATGTTTTTCTTTCTAGGCAAAAGATACAGATTCCGGTTGATAAGCGCAGCAGTGCTCAACTGTCCAATTAGTGTCAAAATTGAGGGACACCAAATGACGATAATTGCCTCCGATGGTCATGCGGTGAATCCCTTCAATGTCTCTTCTTTGGTCATGCATCCTGGTAAGATTTTGCATTTCATATCTTGCCATTCACTAAATTTGATTGGGTAATATGCATGACACCTTTGTGATCAAGGTTAGATATACTAGTCTATGAACATATTATTAAATTTTAGTTAGAAAACACTATTAAAGTAATTTGTGTGACCTTTATTGCCATTACTTTGTATATAATCTAGAATCATACTACTATACAGGTGAAAGATTTGACGTGGTAATCAAAAGTGACGAATATGCAGGACTTTATTGGATAAGTTTCATGGGATTAGTTGATTGTGTTGAGAGTGCCGCTCATCAGTTTGCAATTCTCAAAGTGCTTGGCAAAACTGAACAGATATCTCATGAGTTAGACAACCATAATTCTCACATCTCGGATCAACTTCCCTTCAACAAACCAACTTACTCACACACAAAACCTTCAGGAAAGGTAAGTTCAATTAAGCAAAACCTTTGCAATGTTCAATTATCCTTCATTCAATATGAGATTAACCTAATAAAACATTATAAAGTATTGTTTGTAAAAGAAACTTTATTGCCGTTTTTATAATTTAATTATAACTAATGGCTCATTTTCGTACTCAAAAAAGTATAGCAAATAGTTTTAATTGCATTGTATGTCTCTTCTAGCAATTGAATACACCGAACAGTGGGTGTTACGATGATAGAGTTTGCTTAGCCGATTTAAGGGGAGTTCAACCGATGCCAGATAATGTAAAAACGCTGAAAGCTGACCATACTTTTTATCTCGCTTTCACAATGAGGAAAGTTCACAACAAACATTTTTATGATAAAAATTATTACAACATACACGACTGTGAGTATATAGCAAATGTTTTTTGTTGGATATGTAAGGTAAACTCATTGGATATTATCTGAATATTTATTTCTAAATCAAGTTGCACAAAAAAGTACAAGTTATTTTGATAACTGATGTAAAAGGAGAACAAACATATTTAAATAAAAAATGTTTTTTTCCTAACTAATTCTCAATTCAATTTGAAAGATTTTTGTAAACATTTCAAGAAGTCTTTTAACATAACTAAGAAAAATTAAGTTTGTTTTCATTATTTCATTTTGTTACATCACTATTATCCTACTTGGGTTTCATAACATATTTTGTGAATCTAACTTTAACTTGATTTTACAATACATAAATTTTACATTAACAAATATTAAAAATGAAATTATTTCCACAGTGCACGAAGAGAGACAAGTTCCTTCACCACAAGTAAACAACATCTCGAGCGTGAATCCTTTTGCTCCTTTGTTGATGGGTTCCAGCGAACCGGAAAATACATGCCATGCCAATGCAATGCCTGACGGTCTATCGTGTCACAATGACTACTGCGAGTGTCTTCATCTTCTGAAAATACCTTATGGAGATACTGTCGATATTGTGCTCATCGATGAAGGTAATTTTACCTCGAAAATAATTTTCTTTTTAATATGCAGTTGAATATTTAAAAAAAATTAGTCAACAACGAAAAGGTTGCGTCTTTATGACATCTCTGAAACGTTTTAGGTCCACATTCTGACGAAGGTCATCCTGTGCATCTGCACGGAATGAGGTTTTGGGTGTTAGGACAGGACCGACCGAGGGACGTCGAAGACTCTCGCATAACCAGGGAAGAGGTAATGGAGATGGACAAGAAGGGATTGCTCAAAAGAAACTTGGATCATCCTCCATACAAGGACACCGTTGCGGTGCCAGATGCAGGATACACCGTCATAAGGTTCCTTGCGGATAATCCAGGTAATTTTTTTAATTTTCCAAATTCTATGAAGAAGAAATGTTCCAAATTTGTTTTATAATATATTGATTAAAAAAATTAATGTAGAAGGTATTTTTTTCATTTTCAACGAGAGTTAAAGTTTGCACTACAGTAAAACTCCTGAAACGTAGACCGTAAATGTATCTATGTTATAGAAAGAATCTCCATTTAAGGCATACCGATTTAACACCGTTATCCCTGACTTGGTGTCACGATTTATTTGTATAAATATGATTTTTCTGTTTCATGATTCAACGTTTCAGGAGTTTTACTGTACTGACATATAAATAACTCGTATAAATCACATTTGTTAAAAGTATTTTTATTAATTTATTCGAAAATATGATTTGAGCATCCATCTTATTCGCAGGATATTGGCTTCTGCATTGCCATCTGATCTTCCACTCGATGGCAGGCATGAGTGTTGTCATTCAAGTTGGAGAACATTACGACATGCCATCACCGCCTTCCAACTTCCCCACGTGTCACCATTTTGTTTGATGACGTCAACAAACTCACAAATTGTAAACATGTACAAAGATGAATGAGGATGGTCAGGTGTGTCTGACGATATAAAGACATTTTATACAATTTACTAGGCCATAAAGCGTTATAATATAATGGTGTTGTATAATTATTACACATCGCGTCACAATATAATGGTGTTGTATAATTATTACACATCGCGTCACAATATAATGGTGTTGTATAATTATTACACATTAATTGTTTTCAACTTAAAATTGCCAGCTGCTCTTATCATTCTATAAAGTTATATTGTTTAAAGTTTCTGTATCGATGATTTAATTTGAGATGTTTGAAATCTATTTAATTGGTTACTTAATACAGTAAAGGTTTCAAACTTTGCTTCTCTGTGCCGCATTCCACTTCTAGTTTAATTAGTTTTATATAAATATTTTTATGAAATATTTGAAGAAATTGATGAACAATTACCATTGGTGCTGTGTGGAGAATATCACATTTATATGAAATTGCTCATTATTACAACTAAAAATTTATACCAAACCATTGTGTACATATCAACATAGATTTATTTAGTTAGGTATAAATAAGATTAGTTGAATTATTAACACACCGACCTTTAAATAGTCTGAAATAAAAAAATAGAGAAATGGGCGATTAGTAACTTTTACCTACAAAAGGGTAATTAAGATACATGCAAAAAATAAATTAAACAAACTAAAACGTATAATGTAAGATGGAGGAACTGTGTAATGTAATATCCTATGAACTAACAATAATAAAAAATTATCTTTTTTAGTTTGGGCTTTGGTTATACCTTTTCATTGATTAGCTATTTTCAACATGGTATATGTATAAGCTAGACAAAATCTATCTAAATATTTACATTAATAACATGTTGAACGTTTATTCAAGTCTTAAGGTAAAAAAGGTTTGCGTTGTTTCGCCAATGTTACCTGGTACAAAGGTACACTGAAGGATGAGGCTTACAATCCTTCTTCCGTTTCGCTGCATCAGGTCGCAAGTGTAAGAAGAACCGGACTCTTCCCTTGGGTTACTAAATTGCCGTTCAGAGGATGTAGGATACCTTCATAAACCTATATACTTTTCAGTGATTGGGGATCACCTTTGATCTTAGTTACATTGACCATGCATGGCTTAAAAGAACATTAAACAACCAACCAGTTTCATCATCAACACTTCTCAACAACCAAGTCACAGAAACCTTTCACATTAGAGACACTAATTTTCACCCAACCAACCGATAAATAATAAATTCTCAAGCGCCCTTCAACTGAGGATGTACAATTATATAGCTCTCGGCGTGATAAAGGAAACAAATCTTACATTCGATAATTATATATTTCAATTTTTCTTCATGCACTTTCACAAGTCCTTCATTTTTTCGTTTCAATCATCTCAATTACACACTTCTTGTCATTCTATAGCTATAAGAAAGAGTTGTTTGACCAATACTTTAAAAAGATTTTTCGTGCATTTCCTTTTGCATGTTTACATTCATTTAACAGCCTTAGTATTTAGTATGCACTAGCAGGACGCAACTCCCGTTGGGATTTTGCTTCCAATGTAAATAAAGTAAATTTTGGATACATAATAATAAAACAAAACTAGTTTTAATAAACAAGACATCAAAAACGAAAGCCTGCAAAGGCATAGAAAATAAAATAAGAAAGAATTATAAAAAAAGAATAGAAAACTATTACAAAAAAAAATCGTCATTCGATTTTGCAATTTTGCACATACAGGAAAACATCGATTAATGTAGTTCGGATTAACGTAAATGTTGATTAGCGTAGCTACTGTTTTGATACCAATTTCTTGATTAACAATTTGATATCCTGACTTCGATTAACGTATTTCGTCTTCATAGAAATTGTATGAGTAAACTGAAAGCATATACTCTGATAAATGTAAGAATTGCATATGTATGCAAATAACAGTTTTACTCAAAATTTAAGTTATTAAAATATTTAGTACTCCTAAACATTTTCGTTGTGCTCCGTGGCTTAAGCGTTCAGTAGATCATTTAGCAGTGTAATGACAAGCTACTCTCTACAATTACATCATTTACCCTATGAATATTTAGATAAGCTGGGAAACGAGTCTGTAGCAGTTATGAATTCGAAGAGAACAAGAAAAACAATATATTTCAACACTAAAGTTGATATCATAAAAAAAGTAAAAAGGTCGAAGTCTTTATGAAATTTCCTGTAAACATGAACTTCCCATTTCAAATATGCAAAGCACAATACAGAACAGTGAAGCTTATAAGAACAAAGGTCAGTGAAAACACTTCCCAGACAACCAGAAATAGAAGTACATCGATGAATAAAATATATAGATCGATGATTGTAACCAAAGACGAATTCCGTAGACATACACATCATTTAAAAAAACTATGTCCCTCTTCATAGATATCAGTGAGCGTGAGTCTGAAAGTAAAACTTCAAAGCGATTTTATGCTAAAGATGGATGGTTTGCAAGATTTAAGAAACGCTTCGGACTGCACAACGTCCAAAATGTGGCAAACACTGCAAGTACTGACCAAAAAGCAGCCGCTGAATGTTCACAATATTTAAAGAAAATTATAAAAGAAAAAAGCTATGACTACAAAATATTTTCAATGTTGTTGAGACTGGCCTGCAGTGGAAAAAGATGCCATCCAAGAATTTTCTTGCAGGGACAGAAGAAATTGTGCCAACCTACAAAACTAAGAAAAATTGCCTTACACTTCTGCTAGATGGAAATACTGAAGAAGATTTGAAACTAAAACTTATATTTATATTTAGATCTCACAAACCGAGGCTCTCAACGATTGCAGCTACGAAACATTGCTAGTTATAGGGCGCTCTAGCATGAAATAATATAACAACTAATATTTTTGAAGATTAATTTGTAAATTATTTTTACCCTACGGTGGAGCAATATTTCAAATACGTTAATCTTCCTTTCAAAGCATTATTTCTATTCCAGGACATCCTGGAACCCTAAATGACTTGAGCCCCAATTTGAAAGTGATATATTTGCCTCCTAAATGCTTAAGCTCATGAATCAAAGTGTTATTGCTGTTATGAAGATCCCATTTGACCAGGCATTCAAAATGTTAGAAGGAGGAGACAAGATAACAACATTGATAGATTACTGGAAGCAATATAATATAAAGAATGCAATAGAAAACATCGACAAAGCGTGGATTATTGTAACGGCATCTAGTATGAGAAGTTCCTGGAAAAGTGTTTTACCTCGGCCCAGTGTAAATAATGTTACGACTTTTGAAGACGAGGTTGGAAGTATCGAGATAAATATATCAGCAACGGTAAAGTATTTTGTTTTGCATGAATTTGATCCTGAAACTGTTCTCATATTCATCCAAGAACACGAAGAGGATCTTACTATTGAAGAATTATCAACCCTGGATCATTATTGCGATGTTGATGAATATTGCGACCGTTAAAGTCCTTCATCAAGTAGGTAATACGTCAGATAAAAAGCAATTGGATTCATTATTTCACGCCTTCAATACATTCAAGAACCAACTAACACATATTAACCGTGACGAACAAAGAGGCATAGAAATAATAACTGATATTGAAAAGAGTATGCTATGCTACAACAAACTAATGAATAAATTAAATGAGTTTTTGTTTTCATAAGAATTTCTTACCTATAGTTTAGGTAGGTATACAAGGTCAGTTATTTTTGTTTTTTATCTTGTTATATAACTATTCTCAATGTGCTAATATGTATAAATTAATAAATACTTAATTTGTATTTAAATTTAGTGTAATTATCCATCAAAAACAAATACAAAACAAAACAAACTCTATGTTCGATTGAATCAAATTTTGTGTAGTCATCCCTCTAAAACAAACCAAAACAGAAAATGAAGACAAACTATATCCGATTAACGTAAACTCAATTAACGTACCTCCCTAATGCTTATGTTAATCGAGGTTTCCATGTACTTATCTTGGAAGAATGCTAAGATGGTGTAAAGTGATAGAGAATGAAACATTGGTCTATTCCCTGGAAACACTCAATAAGGAAGCAGGGCTCCTAGGACTTGAAATCTCCTGGATTAAGACTAAAATTTAGGGTGGGGTGGTACATTTGGAGCGAGTGCAAGGCAAACTAGTTCAACTTACCGACAATATTTTTTACCTGGACAGTGATAAACGTTCCACTTCAGAGATCAATAGACATATCAGCTTGATTTCAGCTGAGATTAATTCACTTAACCATAGTATTTAGATGTGTTGATATACAGTATGTGCAGAAGGACTAAGGCAAGGCTCTTTTGTGCCTTTCTTCTGTTGATCTTGCTATATGGCAGTGATACTTGAATGTTTGGGGGCCCTGATGGGTATCGTCTGAGCTCATTTTGAACGCAAGCCCTGTGTTGAATTTTGGGATACCATTGAAGTAACTTCGTTCCTAACGACGAATGCTCCGTGAGACCGGGCTGGGTGACGCGATGGCATTTGAGCAGGTTGCAGGTTGACACCCCCTCCCCCCATGGGAGACCTCGCATGTCCTGGTTGCAGATAATTCATGGTCGCTGTGCGTAATTGAGTTATTAATCATAGACAGTTGCTTGCAGAGTCACCGAGGCTATGCGTTTGCCATCATTAGTATTCGCAATTCCATTCAATTATCGAGATGCATGAGTTCTTACAATTTAACCTGCGCATAAGAAGAGTTTTACAAACATATTGCAGTGAATACAGTTTAATATGAAAGAGGTCAATCGGTTAATATGAACAGGACATTCCAATTAAGTAAAATTAAATTAAGTCTTCCACAAATGAATTACTATTAAAATGCGAGCGTTTATTTAAATGAAATCATGTACTTATTTTATTTATTTATTTCCAATGTTCAACATAAACGGTTATTTTGATTTATAAAAAACATATAAAAAAATTGTATATCCCTAAAAATGTTTTTTGTTGTGAAATAACTTTAAAAATAATTTTAATCACTTTTTTCCTGTTATATATCTAGCGACTCTATGCCTCTTCAAGAAAATGGTGGAAATTTCTGACTTCGACAAATTTTAAAGTAATTTTTTTCAGATCAACAATTAAATTAAATTAAATATCTATTTGTCCCTAAGCAACATGCACTATATACCTGTTTTTCTAAGTCTTTGCGTCATTCCAATAGGTTTTTTTCATAGCCTACTAAATTTTCTCGGCACGTTTTTTTATCTTCTCGTTTTAGAGCAATGCTTTTAAAGTTTGTTTTAGTAGGATTAGGTTCTGCACTAGTCAATTTCATTGGCTACTTTCTACAGGCATCCAAATTATTGTAAAACCAGTCACTTTAGTTTAAATGAACATGACCATTATAAATGTAATAAATTCAAATACTGTGTATAGCCATATACTGTACAAGCTGTGATAATCTTAAATTTACAACCATTGCTTAAAAGTCCGTTAAACAAGATGGAGCAAATCAATATTCAGGAACTACTTCTTTAAATCGATTTTCTTTTTAAAATTGAACATTTCTTCCAACCTAGTAGTATATTATTTTTGTATTTTTATAAATCCCTACGTATGTATTACTTGTATTATCGAAATATTTTTCATTCATTAATTACTCATAATCAATTTTGTTTTTACCCTGCCTCACATAACCGTTCATTCTATTTTTCTATGGATGGATATAAGTTACATTACTTCAGAATTTATATACTCTTATAGATTGCTATATCTTATCCTTATCTTGTAAGCCTTTAAATCTAAATTTCATTTTCCTATCAACAATAAATTACTCTTTATTACTCGTACGCCTGCTACTTTTGTATAATCAGGTTGCTTATTTGGTCATTTTGAATGGAATTAGAAGATAAATGTATACCTTTTTATACTGAACAGGCATGATTGATTTTATTTTTATAGTTTTTTTTCACAAAAATATCTTTCAACAAATCTTATTCGGAAAAACATTAAAACCTGAAGTTTCACAAAAAAATAATTTGTGAAAACAAAATATAAAACCGAATTAGGCTAATTTAAGATAATAATGAACTAAAACAAAGGTACTTTATTTTGAGCATTATGAACCGCTCTAATATTATTGAATGTCATTCAAATATAGCTGATCTATTTTTCAATAGAAAAGACCTTGTGCCTAATAAAATGAAATAAGCTTGAGAACAAATAAAAAAAGCTAATTGGCATCTTTTTATATATAACTGTCATTGCCATTTATCACCATAACTATAATTCTGATGGGATTAACAAATTCAATTCCATCATATTGTTTTTATCTTCTGCTTCATTGGTTACAGATTTATAAAAATGAAAGTTTTAAATTTCATCTTCATACTTGGAATTTATTTTTCTAATAATGCCGTAAATGCAGGTAGAAAATATAATGTTTAAACTTTTATAAGATCGGTTTTTTGTTTAAAATAAAATTGAGTTCTAAAGTGATTGTGTTGGGGGGAAAAATAAAATAGCTTATAAAATTCATGTTTTTTTTTCAAATTTGTATAATTTGATTTATTTTTATTTAAATATACGTATAGTACAATTGTCTGTGTATAGTATTTAAAGATAATGAAAACAAGATAATATTTTTTGTGGACATAATAAAAAGATACCATTAGTTTGCTAACATACTTTATATTTAATTTACATTATTTTATTTTTATTTTATGAATATTTAGCTTAATATTATTTAATGAAACATCTTTGTATGCAAACTATGGCGTCTTTAAGTATAATCATAAACTTTCAAGTTTTTTTTTGAAAACATTGAATTGTAAATTATATTCTAGCATGCAAATGTCTAAATTTTAGCTTTAGATACTTTAGAAAAATGTTTGTTTCCTTTAAAGGAATCAAAATAAGATAAACAACAATATTTGACTCCAATTAATTATCTTGAAGATATAAAAATAAATAATTGTATAAATAAGATACCAGGGAAAAATCTTTCGCCGTTTCTTAGTACCGCCACTTTTAATTAAAATCTTTATAATAACATTGCTTTTCTGTTTTCCACGAATAACGACAAAACAAATTACAAAAATATTTTAATTTAATAGTATAAAACTAAGGGTCAAAACATCCATTGAAAACATATTGACATGGGCGAAAAGTAGTTTTTATTATTAAATTAAATGGTTTTTATAATTTATTTTGTGGTTAACTATACTTTAATGTATTGATAACAAACAAAATAAAGAAAATATTCATCATTACTCATAGAAAACAGAAAGGTGATGTTATTATAACGGTTTTAAATAAAAGTGACGGTATAAAAAATGGTGACGGATTTTTCCACATACCCCATATTTATATATATATATATATATATATACAACATTGGAAAAAATTATGGGGCAGGTAGGGAA
>JARUHE010352467.1:0-10029 GCA_031471125.1 Archaeomysis grebnitzkii
AACAACAAACGACAAAAAACAAATCAAAATAATTAATTACTAAATATATAAGTTTTTAATTTGGTCTTAAATATTGCGTATGAGGTGATTCATTTTATAAAATGTGGGAATAAGTTCCATATTATTGGTCCAGCATGAAAACATTAGTCTTTTCCTTTGTAACTTTGCTTTTAATTTGTTTTAATGGGAGGAGCATTAAGGTTAAACGAAGTGGGGGAGCGAAGTGTTCTGTATGGAGTGTATATTTTTATGTGATTTGAAAGATAGTGAGGAGCCATGTTGTTCAAACGTTTGAAAACCGAGGTTAGTATTTTATATTGTATGCGTTTTTCTATAGAAAGCCAAAGTAATTGTTTGTGAATAGGGGTGATATGCGTGAATTTATATGTTTTAGTGACTAATCTGCAGCGGCGTTTTGTACTTTTTGCAATTTGTGAGTATATTTTTGTGGATGGTTATGTATAAACTATTACAGTAATCTAAATTTGAAGAAATGAATGAGTGAAAAAGAGATTCCATAATTTTTGGCGTTAAATAATCTTGAATTTGCTTAAGTTTTATGAGTTGGAAATAGGACTTCTTACATACATTGTTTATATTTTATCAAAAGTAACGCAACTATCAAATTTAATACTAAGGTTAGAAATGCTATTTGATGGATAACTTTTCGACTAACCTACAGTAATGAATGGATTATAATCCATTTATAATTATTTATATTTATTTATATTTATTTTTGCTTATTGCGGTCTAGTTCCAAGTATTGCAAATTCTGTTTTGCTGTCATTGATTTTAAGTTGATGTGACAAAAGTAAGTTTCTAATTTTATTTATACATTGGTTGATTTCATTAATATATTGCCTTACTGAAGTGCTATATTAGGTTTTGATGAAACATATAACTGTGTGTCATAGGCGTATGACGTTATATTCATACTGTAGTTGGAAATTAAATTAAATAAGCAACTGCACCGAAACAATTACCTTGTGGTATGCTCTGTTTGAGTGGAAGAGGGTGCGAAATATATTTAGTTACTATTACTTTTTGGGTTCTATCTTTTATGTATGAAAAAATAAATGACGAAGGGGTTCCTGTTATATTGAATCTATTGTGTATGATATCAATTAATTTATCTTTACTCACAGTGTTGAAAGCCGCTGATAAGTTGAGGAGAATTAGGAGGGTAATTTGTTGATTGTTGAAGTCATGATGTCGGAGTGTATTTTATTTAATAGAGTTTTAGTACTTAAGTATGCTTTATATACTAAGTTATTGAGGGCGTAGTTATCTGTTGAATAAGTTGGCTTAATAAAACTTTTTCGAGGATTTTGGAGACAAATGCATTATTAGTTATTGGACGATAGCTGTAATAATCTTAGTGAGCTTTGCTCTTTTTTAATGGAAATGAGGCAGATGGAATGGAAAAATGATAATTTTAGTAATAGGTAATATGAGGATATCTATGCAATCTCTAATTAGAAATGTTGGGATCGGATAGAGTGAGCAAGATTCGGCTACGATTTTGTTAACTTCTTAAGGTGTAATGAGTTTGAATGCAGACAATCGAATGGTGCTACTAATGGTTGGATGGTATTCTATGGTATCTGTTGAATGGTTGAATTTATATCATTGACAAAATCAGTGATTTTGTTTTGAAATTGTTGAGCAAAATTATGAACTATTTTGCAATTATATACATGCTCATTCTTAACTGTTCTGAAATTTGTAAGCTTTTGGATATTTCTATATTTGAGATATTGTTTTTGAAGCTGCAATTTCTTGATTTTTGATTGATATAAAACCGAGTTGAACCATGATAAATATTGTTTTTTGTAATTGTTCGGGCATGTTTATTTATTTTTGTACAAAAAACCTGGTCATAATGGTTACTAAGTTGTTCGACAGAATTATTTAACTGTGTTGGTATAGTGTAGGAAAACTGTAAACCTTCCCTGTATGCATTAATATTTATTTGATTAAATTTACGGTAACTAATAGTTTTATTAAGGAATAATGTTTTTCTATGGAAAAATTTAAAATAAGAAATATATGGTCACATGTGACGGAGAAAGGTACTATGTTAAGAAGAGATATGTTATCTGATTTTTTAGCTATGGCCAGATCTAAAGTATTTCCAGATGTACGAGTAGGGATTGTGACATAATTATCAGATTGTATTCATCAAGGATGTCGGAGAATTTTGCTGTATTTAAATCATTTGGTTTATTCATATAGATGTTGAAATTGCCTAGGATGATGAATTGTCTTGAAGAGACTATTATGAAGGGAAGCAAATCAGAGAGATCCGTAATAAATTGATTGTGGAGGTCTATACATTGCGATTATTAGTAGTTCTTTGAAAGGAGTTGATAATTTATACATTGAATGTTCAAATGAATTATATTGAGGAATGTTAGGATCTATAAATTTAATTAAGTTGAATGATTGTTTCGAAATCAATCCAGTACCACCTCCCCTACCCAAAGATCTTACTGAACCTAAGAAGGTACAGGAATCACGAGTTGCACTGACTCGAGGTACGTCGTCTGATTCCTTGAGTCAAGGTTCACTGCTGATGTACATGTCGCATTTAGAACCAACTATTGTTTGATTAAAAAGATAAGTTTCATTTCTTATAGATCTCCAATTGAAATTGAGTTTTGATTGATTGGTGGAATTAAATTGGTGTAAATTTTTATTAGGTTGTGATTATTAACTCCTCCAGAGGAATTAACGTACGCACGAACTGATTAGTTTTTTTGTTGTAGAAGTATTATGTTTAATCGGAAGGAAAGTAGAAAAACTATGGTTAAATGACTGAGATAAATGTTATCCCCCCAGCGTCCCATTCCAGTAAGTGATGGGGAAATCCCGGACATGAATACTAGAATATCTAAAATACCGAGTTAACGATATTTTATAACATTCAAACTAATGGAACTGGATTTGTACATATTAATGTCCAACAAAACAGCTTGTTTCTTTCTAGAATAGTAGAATATAAAAATACGGAGTAATACAATTTAAAAAGGTTAGAACTAGACAGATAATTATATTTTGTAATTTTTAAAATGAATGGCACCCCATTGATACATATTAGTATCCAATGAAACAGCTTGTTCTAGAATACTAAAATTTCCAAAAACAGAGTTACACAATTTACTAATACTAGTTTAATTATTTAGAATAATAAGAGTCTAATTATTTGTAATAATAACATTAATATAAGAGTTTATAATAATACTATCTTCATTATTTATAACAAAAATAATTTGATTATTTTAAATAATAATATTCAATACATTATTTTTAACAATAGTCAAATTATTTACATCAACAAAAACTAAACTGCATATAATAATAATAGCATAATTATTTATAATAAAATAATCTAATTATTTATAATAATAATCTAATTATTTGTAATAATAATAATCAAATTATCAGTTTTAGATTTTAAATTACAGCCAAACTAAGAAATTCTATTGTTGCGCCATATTTTATTGCATAAAAAGTGTGACAGTCCCGCAGCCCGGACGTGCACCCCCCTCCCAATTTTTTTTATATCAAAACTTTCCTAAAGGTCCATTTTTTTAAAATCAATGTTACCAGAAAAAATTTGGGTCTCACTAGGTCAAATCAGAAGAAAAATAAAAACATTTATGAACATTTCACTAAAATTAGGAGACTTCTTATAGCTTGTAAAATTATTCGTATCTCCTTTGTTTAAAACGAAATTAAATAATATTTAGTTAAAAAGGATTTTTCTACAAGGGATGTATTCGTTATACTTTATAATGTGACAACCTTTAGACGATCGTCTTCCTTTCGTCCATTTTTTTGAAAAACCTGAACCATCAACATACATATCTCGTATAATGCAGTAAAACTCCTGAGTTATGAACTCCCTATTTATAAAAATACTGAGTAATGTCATACCTCAGCTATAAAATGCCTGAATTATGAACAATTATATTCTTTTTTTCCTCATAGATTTTCATGTGGTAGGTCAAGTAATCGTTGTGAAAATACTAGATAGAACACTTGTATCGCTGAAGATGCATTTTTTATTGTAGTTTTAATAAAACTTGACAAATAAAGAAAATTGTCAAGGTAGGGTACATTTGGTAAATCTGGCAACAATTTATATTTGTGTATTTTATACATAACACCATGAAAGTTATATCAATTGTTTTTTTCTGATTTTTTTGCATTTGATTTATATATAGTATTTACTCACAGTTGATTTATATATAATATTTGCTTACAGTTTTATTAACCAAGTTCATACTAACAACGGGCAGAATAAAATTTTATAGTTATGCTTAAATAACTCATTTTTAAAAATTAAAATCTGATGAAACTGTTCATGTTACCTTGGCAGAACTGACATTTGGTTGACGGAGCTTCGTATGATGTCATCAACATTTTTTATGTCATAGTCAATAACATAGCGAGATTTTGAAGACTGACTGGTGGTGACATCAAACAAATGTTTCAGGGCATCTGTTGATACTGTTTCCTTGAATCTTATCGTCGAATACCCTGTCAATTATAAAAATACTTTGTGAGCTGGCTGCAAAAAAGTTATAGTATGTGACTATGCACCAAATGTTGAACCATATATGTTAAAATGGGAAAATAATTAGTTTTTAAAAAAAAAATGGTTGGTTGTTTGGAAACTGGACCTAGGCTCGGCACTGCCAATTACGTTATCCAGCATAGACAGGCTACAATAGTAATACAAATAAATATAATTTTTAAAGAGTGCCAACACTAATCAATGAAACCTGTTTAGCGTTTCACATATGTAGATTTTATGTATAACCCACATCAAGTTATGTGTATCGTAGATGTATCATGTATGCAAACGATACTTGGCGCTTCCTCTAAACCGAGGTAAACTTGGCATGTGAGATTTCAATGAAAATAACGACATTCAACTTTTCAATGAATAGTATGGAGTGCATTCAACATGGCGCCAGTAAGTCTTTCTCGTGCATAATTAATCTTCTTACCCACTAGGCCATCATTTCTCAGTGTTCACACCAAAGGATATTCCCAGATATACAATAGCTGAGACTAGTTCTGTGTCACTAATTTGTCAAATAAGTAAGCATTCCATCGATTTGTAACGTCAGATCTGTAACTTTTGGAAAAAGAACACTGGAAGGTACTAATGACGTATAATCAAACAAACTTCTCGTGGAAATATATAGTTCTTAATTTTATTTTAACTGAACCAAACTTTGAATTTTGTTAATACTCCAAAAACAGCTATTAATTAAACTGGAGGAAGCAAAAAATCTGATATGCTTAGTAAAGGTTGTATAGAATAACAGTTATTCATTTCATTCTAATTAAACAGTTCTAAGTTCTAGAATAAAAAAAATGTGAGCCATATTTGGATTTTCGTTAACTTGTAAAAAAATAACTACATCTAGCAATAGTTATTATTTCAAAAAATATAAATTTGCACAAAAAGCTGTCTAAGTAAACATACTGTAAAATAAAAAAAATAAATTATTGAAACTACTCAAAAAATGAATAACCACTATTATTTAAAAAACAAACTTTTTAAAAAAATGATTCTTAGTAAAGGGTTTTCAGATTATTTCATTCTAATAATAAACATCTTTTTAAAACTAAAGTTTTGGAGGCTCTGGATAGGTTTATTTTAATTCCTAAGGACTGACACACGTCGCATAGTGCCAGAAACAGCTCAAATTTTGGCGTTTGGCCGAAAGTCCAAAAAAACAATTTGAAATTACCTTTCAGAAATATTTTTTTATTGAAGTAAACAGCTTTGTTAATTTAGGTCATGTACACACAATTGAGTTTGTATTTAGGTATTGAAAACCGTTATCAAACTCAGTATAAAATAAAATGTCTATGATAATGTAAATTTGGAACAACAGTAACGCACAACTTTGTTTTCTAGTAGTACTAGAGTAGACAAATATTTTCAAATAAAACTTATATATTCTGAAACCCTAAGCAAATCTAAATAAATTAAACTACTTTTTACTTACAAAATAACCCAAAAAAGCCTTTAAAATCAATTATTTTAACATATGTTTTTTATAACTTAAGTCCAAGCATTCATCTAAATAAAAGGGTAAAAATCAACTATCAACTCGTGCATTTAATTGCAATGTAGTAAAATATAATTTGTATGTATTTACATTATGGTGCGTTGGGGTCCATATCACTTTGTCGAAATTGTTTTCTCAGAAATATCATTATAGCTAAATGCAAATTGAATCTAACGAAATGTCGTTGAAATTGAAAGTTCAGAAATGTCATTTTCAGAACTTGCTTTTTCAGAAATAACATTCCAGCGAATTGTTTTCTGCGAAATATAAATTTGGCGAAATATAATTTTAGTGAAATTGCATTTGTAGAAATACTCGGTAAATGTATATTTCGAAGAAACCAATTCGCTAAAATGATATTTCGGAGAAAACAATTCGCTAAAATGATATTTCGGAGAAAACAATTTGCCAAAATGATATTTCTGAGGAAGCAATTCGCTAAAATGATATTTGGGAGAAAACAATTCGCTAAAATGATATTTCGAAGAAACCAATTCGCTAAAATTATATTTCTGAGGAAGCAATTCTGAAAAACCAATTTCAATAAGGTGATAGAGTGTGTGCGCAACCGCGAGGTGCCTAAATACTCTTGAGTATTCGAATTACCCTCAGGGTGCAGCACTGGGCATTGGCCCCTTCATTTATATAATCAATCTTGAGTATTCGAATGCCGAGATTAATGTGATATCATCAAATCCGGAGGAATTAAGATAGGTTTGCTGGCGCTTTGGCTAAGGAGGCTGAGAAAATTTTTAATAGAAATTACTTCTGACCTGTTTCTTGCGCCCATGGGTGAAGGTCTAAACTCCCACCAAGGAGTGGGCGTCTGTGGTGTCTGTATAATTTCTTAAGAAGGGGTGAGGTGACAATGATTCGATAGTTGGCTGGTATTGTTACCAAAGTGTAGCATCTTGATGTTGTTCCCCTTGACTGGAGAAGAGTGGTTATCTTTAAGGGGAAAATAAACCCAAAGGACTGCAACAACTATCGTGGTATCACGTTTATAAACGTCCCTGGTGAGCTCTTTGCACGCCTCCTGCTAAACCGCATTCCCGATCATTTGGTCTATACCTAATGTCTTGAGCAGGCTGGGTTCACACCTAAGAATGCTGGGGCTTAGGATTCCTGAATATCGGGGGGGTTTACTAGTACCCTATGTCGATTTCAAGAAGGCGTTTGACTTCGTGGATAGGGCAGCCCTCTAGGAATTTCTTCGTAGACGTGGTATTCCTTCTAGGACACCAGAGCTAATCTCTTCTTACACGGACACAAAGTGCTATAAAAGGGGGAACGCTCACCTTCCGAATCTTCCCGGTGAAATCTGGGGTAGGACAGGGTTGTGTCCTGGCTCCTATGCTTTCCCTTGTTTCTATGGACTAGATAATTGGAAGGGCAGTTGCTGAATCTGAGAAAGTTAAAAATCACTAATCTCTAATGTTTTGGATGTGAACATCGACCCCTCTTCTGTATTTCAAGTGCGAGGCAAGATAGTTCAATTTTCCGACAATTGTATTTACCTGAAAAATATTGTAGACGGTGATGAATGATCAATCTCGGAGCACTGAAGATCTGGGTTTGGCTTCCATTGTGTGGACTTCACTTCATCACATTATTTGGAAGTGTTGAAGTACTGAGACGAAGCTTTTCGTTACTCCAGTTTTTATATATGGCAGTGAAACTTGAAAGATCGGGGCAATGAAGGGCTTCACTGAGCCTTTTTATGCGGGTCATGTGTCCAAGTAGAATAACTTGGTTATTAATGAGACAGCGCTTCATAAGGTTGGTATGGGCAAATAATCTGCATGATTCAACGGCGCCAACTACAATTGGGCATGTGAATAGATTTTTGGATGTGGATCTAGTGAAGTTGGTTCTAGCTTTCTCTTTACGAAAATATTTACTTAGAATAAAATTAAATGAAAAGCAAAGAAAGTTGAAAAATATAAAAGCTAAAAAATAAAATAGAAATAAAAAGTTAAAATCTGTTGAACTGTTAAAAGAAAATTCTCAACAACTATATATATATATATTTAATTTTAAGATAAAGAATAGGGCTAAGTATATTATATACATGTTAATTATTTTAACGTTTCGATCTATACATTGATCATCTTCAGAAACTAAAAAAATATAAAAATAATAACATAAGTATATAAGATATGATGAAATTTTGCTACTAAAAATGTATTGAAAACAAAAAAATAGGATTTAAAATTAAAACATGAAGTACAAAAATATTTTGGTTAGAATCAAATTAAATGAAAAGCAAAGAAAGTTGAAAATTATAAAAGCTAAAAAATAAAATAGAAATAAAAAGTTAAAATCTGTTGAACTGTTAAAAGCAAATGACAATGCTATTCAATCTTGTTAAAAATAGTTGATAAAGTGAGAAAAATGTATTAAAATTTACATGTGATCAGTTTTATAGACTCTCAATTTTACAGATTCTATGTTATTGAGATTATTTATTATAATGCTTTATTTTATTAAAAGTTCTTGTTCTGTATTAGCTGTTGCTATTATAGAAAAATTATCATTGTGTATGGCGCAGGAACCATTTTTAATATGGTTTCTTATTGAACTATGGGGTGGTTTTGTTAAGGTGAAGCCAGTTCTACAATCCTCACAGGTAAATGTTGGGACGTTTACGCAACATAGATTGAGTTACATCCACCACATTCATATTTGTAAATTATAGAGGATCTCAGAACATTAGGTATACGATCTTTTATTCTAAAAAAAATTACTAACTCTAACATTGTTGTTAAAAAAAATTCTAAAATCTAATTGAGGATATAATTTGGATACATGGTTCATTAAATTATTTCTTAGTGTAAAAGATTAATTTCCGTAGAATGGCATCTTGAAATAAAGAACTTGCTTTTTCGCAATTTGCGTCTTCTCATCTGGGTTGTAGATGTTTGAAAGGAATTTTCTAATTTTTTTTCCACGATTGTGGTCTTGTACCCGTTGCTTGTTAGGAGTTTCTTGATAAACTGATATGAAGAGCAAATGCTGTAAGCTCTGAATAATAGGGTTTTAATTAAGTTCAACTTGAAAATCTATGGAACAAAAGAGTTACAGTTTGAAACAACACCTGTGAAAGTTGGTTTTCTGTAGATAGAGGTGTTGAAACTGTGGTCATCTTTGTCAATTAAGATGTCTAAAATGGATATTTTTTTTTCTATTTCACACGTGAATGTTATGTACTTGAGAAAGGGATCAATTTGAGAATTGTCCTTGAACACCATGAAGGTATCGTCCATATACCGTTCATAAAGGATTGGTTTAAATTCAAGTGGACACATGTTTAACCGTTTTTCCTCGTTAAAACATAAGAAAATATTCGCAAATGTTGGAGCAACAGGGGATCCCATTGTTAGGCCCTCTACCTGCTCATATAGTTGACCATTAAAAATAAAAACCTTTTCTAATAAGGTTAAATCTAAAAGTTGTTTCATTGAAGTTCTGTCAAAACCACGAAAACATGAATCTGATTTAAAAATTGAGTTCAGTATTATATTTATTGTTTCTTGTATAGGTACATTAGTGTATAAGGATTTTATGTCGAAGCTTACCATCGTCGAGTTTTGATTTTTGGTATTTACAATTTCTTTTGTGAGCTCAAATGAATTTTTCACTGAATATAGATCGAAACGTTAAAACGAATAAAATTTGAAAAAGATGTATAGAATATATTTAGCCCTACTCTTTATCTTAAAATTAATGATTGCAAGAAATAAATCCACTGCTACGTATATATATATATATATATATATATATGTATATATATATATAAAGGCTATATCCATCATTAAGGCGACTCACTGTAGAGTCAATTCCTAAGTATGCGAAAAGGGGACACAAGGCGACTTTAGGCGTCTCCTTATTCCACCACTTCTTTTTGAAACCTAAAGTCAACGAATGGGGGACA
>JARUHE010352488.1:0-10029 GCA_031471125.1 Archaeomysis grebnitzkii
GTATATATATATATATATATATTATGGAAAGCAACATATTTATAAATATCTATGAAATGCATTTGTATTAAAAATTAATTGTAACAACCATATATCGACAGTAGCACTAGTGATGTATCTCTCATTCAAGTAATATTGGGTTTGCCTCTCTTGTGCTATTGTCCATTCAATTATATACCATGCTTGTGAGCAAGTCATTTACATTATTTAATCAAAAGTTTGGCTTAACGTTCTTTTCTATATGTAGTTTATGATTACTATTTTTAAAACAGTGACTCATAAAAATGTTACGAATGAATATAAAATCATCCGTCTTCAGTATATTAGGTTAAACAAAAACAAAAACCTGGACAGAAAATTGGATGCTAATTAAACCTGTGTCGACCAAGATCAAATTTCGTCAAAAGTCGCTAAAAAGCCGTTAGACATTCGTGGCATCGGACACTGACCCGGGAAACCAGTTTTGGAATCTTCAAATTCTTGTTTCGTATTTAACTGTTTTAATTTCGTTTGTTTTCGGTCATGTAACGCGCAACGCCCCGAGACAAATATCCGGAATAATAATGTTAAGAAAAATATATATTTGTATGTATGTATGTAGTGTGTGTATGTGTACGCTTGTGTATATGTATGTTTGAAATGTGTATCTATGTATGTATGTAATGTGTGTGTGTGCGTATGTGTTCGTTTATGTGTATGGAGTGTGTGTTTTGGTGGGTGGATGTGTGTATGAACGTGTGTTTTTGTATGCGTGTGTGTATGTGTGTGTGTGTTTGTGTGTGTGTGTGTGTGTGTGCGTGTGTGTGTATGAGTGTGCGTGTGTGTCTGTGTGTGTGTGCATGTGTATGTATGAGTGTGCGTGTGTGGGTGTTTGGTCGGGTGTGTGTTTTTATATGCGTTTATGTAGGTATGTGTGTTTGCGTATGTGTGTGTGCGTGAGAGAGTTTCCGTGCATTTGTCTGTGAGTGTGTGAGTAATGTAACCTGTAAAACAAAACATAAAGTATATGGTTTAATTATATAATTTATTAAGTGATAAAAAGTATTTGAAAACCTAAACAACTCAATAAATAAATGCCATCTTCATGGTCCACAACCCACACGTAACTGGTTATGTGCTGATCCGATCGTGCAGTATAAAAGCGCCTGTCGTCTGCAATTCATTACAAACGTTCTTTAACTCGAGTGAAGTGAACATCTCAGCCATGGAAAAGTTTTTGATACTCTTGACGATCGTCGGTGTCTGTAGTTCCGCTCTGTCGGATCTCACAACAGAACCACAGGAGTCTACTAGTTTGAACGTGCCTAAGGACGTCCTGGATTATATGCTGTCCTGTCGGAGAGACTCGACCCAAACCAAGGGACAAGTGCCCGTCTACGAGGCTGTCCTGGACTCATCTGGAGGAACAAAATCACATAAATTGTCCATTTTGGACATAGATGAACTGAAAAGTTCGTTGGAAAGCACTATCAAGGACGAAACATCCTTGAACTACATCCTGCAGAAGATCGAAGAGGAAACAGGAAAAGATGAAGACTCCCTGGCAAGGTCATCACTCTGCGACAACGTCAGAGAAATTTCCATCAGCGTTCCTCCTCTGGAATTCGACGAATTCAAAGATAGATTCTCGCTGATCCTTCAGGAAAGCAACTTCAGGATGCTGGAGCACTTCAACGTTCTTTTCTCCTACAAGATGGAGTTGTTCTACAAGAGGATGGAGAAGATGCTGACCAAGAAGATCAACAAGATCAACAAAAGGATCGATGTTCTGATCGAGAACACAGGAGTTGATGCCAGTTCCGTGAACGCCACTGACATTTCTGACGAAACCACCGACATGCCCGAAAGCACCACCGAATACCCTCTGTCCAGGGAGAACACCGACGACGACAACGACGATGACGCAGACTCGTTCATTAGAAGCCAGATGCAGTTCCCTAATAGCAGGTACGGCAGCCAGCAGGAGATGGAGAACCCTTTGCTGCGCCTGGGCGTTCCAGAAAGTTTCATCGCCGAGGAACTACCACATCTGTTGTTCAAACCATCTGATGCAGGTGATGCAGATGCCACTGATGGCCTCTCTGCAGACGGTGCAGATGGCACCCGGGCAGCCCTGCCTTTCGCGGAGGTTCCTGAGAGCGTGATGAGGAACCTGAAGGAAGATTTCCGACAACCCCTTCAGGATAGTCTGAAGTCAAAGAGGACGAGATCCCAATTCACGAAGAGGTTCGTCACCCGAAGGAGGAGGATCGACAACTGAGGTCTTAACCCTTTGAGTCCCAACTCATAGTTCCTGTAAGGACTAAAATAGGTTAGAACTAACATTGAAAACTACCATTATTAACCATTTGACTCAAGAAATTAAAAGTAATACCCACGTTGGGAACAACTCTTCGACGCCTGACTGATAGTGAATTTAAGGACTAAAATATACTGAATTTATATTAAAAACAACTCTAATAATAGATGACTTCTATTGAAGGGTTAATTCTTCCAATACGGATTAAATTACGTCAAAGTTAGTATTGATAACCACCTTTATTCACCAACAATTATCATTCAAATTTCTTAAAGTACAACCTGTAAATATTTTACCAAATTCGTCTTTGTGTATGTCCTATTTTTAGTTGGATTTTTTTTATAAAATGATTCAATATAAAAAAATAATAACACTTTTTTATTGTTATTGTTATTACTATTGTTACCATTATCATAATTATTTATATTCATGTTTGAATATAAATAACAGCAAAAGACTATTTATAATATTTATTATATAATATTTATAACTATTTCTGAAGTTAAATTAAATTGAATGGTCAAATTAAATAAAATTTGATCATATATTGTTTTCTAAATCTTAAACCAAAATGCGAATATATAATTTACATAAAAAACATCGAAAAAAACATTTTCAACATTTAAATGTTAACTTTTGTTTATATAAATTTTTTTAATTTAAGTAATTTATTTTATAATATATTATTATTTAGTAACATTAGAAATATTTTTTGGTAAACTTTTAAAGACTCGAACATTACGTTAGAAATAAATTTATGTCATTTATTAATTGTTTATTATTTATTGTAGTATTATTTTTGTATGCTTTCAACTAAAATGTTATTTTATCAATAATTATTCAGTAAATTTAGTTTTATTGTGTGTGTGTGTGTGTGTGTGTGTGTGTATGTGTGTGTCTGCATGTATGTGTACACTAAGTACAGAATCCCACATACAATCATTAATCTTTTCCCTTGACCACAATGTGCAAAAAATAGAACATATGTTCTTGGAACGGTATTTCCTCCAGTTTTCAAGTACAGTTAAAAATCGACTTGGTTAATATGATCTAACTGATCTGGTTATTAATGAAATCTGGTTCTCTGTATTAAATTATAATAATAATTATTTGTAGTTATGGTAATAATTCATCATTATAATTATGACAATAATTATATCTAATTACAATAAATTATAGATATAGCTATAATATTATATTTTATCTAATTATTTTTGTGTGTTAATATGTATTTTAATTAAAAACAAGTTAACGATAATGCAATACAATATTTGGATCGACAATAGCACAAGTGAGGTAACTCACATTGAAATAACAGAGTTTACCTCACTTGTGCTATTGTCGGTCTATATAAGCTCCTAGGAGCGACATGTTTATAGTTGAGAATCTATTTTCGACTTCAATATATTTTATGTAACCTCTATTAATTGATAATTCATAATACATGAAATAATTTTTTGGGGGCATTTTTGTGTGTATGTAAAGTTATTTTTAAGGAAATAAAAATAGATTAACTTGTCTTGTCTTGATATGTATCAATAAATAATATGTATAAATAAATATATAAATAAATAAATAAATAAATAAATATATAATAAATGTATTGTTCGATTTTGAGAAATATGTTCTTGATAGTATGTTAAAAAATTGAACAAAAAATAAAATAAACTTACAAAAGTTTTCTTTATTTAAAATAAAATTTTAAAGAATGATAAAAAAATGTTTAGCAACTTTTATACAGACCGTTTTTGCCAACAGTTTTATATCAAATATAAATGGATTGACAATAACACAAGTGAGGTAAGCTCTATGTTATTTGAATGTGGGCTACCTCACTTGTGCTATTTAAATGTAAACTATGAAAGTAACAGCAAAACATTTATTTTTTCATTTCTTTATGAATAATAATCAATAAAACATTTATTTTTCATTTCTTCATATGTAATGAATGAAACGGGTAATATTTTTACCATGAAATATTTAAGTGTTGAACAATTTGTAATGTTTATCATTTATCTAAATTCTAAACCTATTAAAGAAATTTCCGGTATGGAAACATAACATTAATTTCTCTAAAAATCTTTCAGTTACCGTGAATAATATTTCAATGGCATTAATTGTAATTTAAATAAATTTATTATTAATCTTGTTTTATTATCTTTTCTATGCTAAAATAAACGTCCAAGTTATCTCATGGTTTTCTCAACTGTTTGGTAATTTAAACTTATGTCAGAGTACTCCAACAGAATAAAGTAATGACGCACATGTCTACTCCTTGCAACTTTGAACTCAACGGTGATATTTTTACAACTTATTTGTACTCCGAACATCTCCACATGGATTAAAGAAAATACTCAGATGTTTAGTGAACTATTTTGATTTTATAAGTTGGAAGATAGGGTAAGCCTACCAAATTCGTCAATTTTAGCTTGAAATTCAACACCCTTAAATGTTAATTATTAAATACTTTTTTTTAATTTTTCAATGATTTATTGTGCATTTTTAAAAAAAAGAAATTGAAAATGCACAATTAATCACTGAAAAAATATATAAAAGCATGAAATAATTAACATTTAAGGGTGTCGAATTTCAAACGAAAATTGACGAATTTGGTAGGCTTTCCCTGTTTTGTAATTGGTCAATTGTATCAAACGAAGATACTAAATAAATGAATAACAGCACATAGGTAACCCGGGAGGCTCGATTGGATGAAGGTTTGCCATTCAACAAGAATTTCTTCAGCATCAGTCACTCAAATGTGAAGGAAAAACATTATAGCTGCTAAGCACAGGTATAAGATACTGATCAAAAAGCAAATCTCGTCATGCAAAAGTTAACACATTTTTTTATAAAAAAATTATTGTAATTTAGAAACTTCAAATTTAACAATGATAACTGTCCCACTAATTGCCATTGTGTAGAAGTTTCATCTATTAGTTGTTGCAGTAACGAAAATATCTATATGTAGCGTTAAAGAAACTTTTTAATTTTGGTACCACTCCACAGTGGGCGAGACCTTGAACAAAGCCCCAAAAACAAAAGTATTTAGTTTAACTACTATAGTTTTTTTTATAATTAAAACCGGTTTAATATGAAGAACAATAATACATTATATATAAGAATAAAGTTCATCAACATGTTTTAACAGCATTTGTCTTGTTTCTTGTAGTTGTAATAATTGACCAGTACAGATGTCTGTTCTCAAATTAATATAATTTATTTTATGCTATGAAATTATTTTTTATGTAGTATAATTAGACACGATGATTTAATCAAACTTAAGGTGAAACTTCACGGCGGCTACGCAATTTTACGGTAAGGGCATACTAAAACATCCTTTTTACTTTAATCATTTTTACTACTGTTTTGAAAGCTTTTTCACAGGTCATCTTATTTATATATTTCCACTCTGCACATACGAGAAAGTTGAGTTAGATAAGGTTAGGTGAGTTTCTGTAGTTTTTCTAGAACTTTCAAAAGAAAGTTCATTGTTTTAAAACGCCGTTGTCGTAAAATTGCCTAGCCGTCGTGAAGTTTCACCAAACACAACAAATATAAATTAAATTTTTAAAACTTTTTTATTGTAAAAAGAAAATGATTGGAAGTGATCAAACATATTGCAAAACTATCATTAAACATCATGTAATAACAGACTAAAAGTTGGCTACATATATCTGCTTTTTTAGATATTCGATAAAAAAAATTCATCAACTCTACATATGCAGATATGTGTAGCCAATTTTCTGTATGTTATTATATGATGTTTACATTCAGTTCTTATGTTTCCATAATAGATTATTTTTGTATATCTCACCCTAGCCTATATTTTGTATTTGTTCAGCATTCAAAGTCCATGCAGCAGTGTGAAAATAATATATTATATTATCAAACTATTGACAATAAATTTGCAAAATTGTTATATTTTTTTAAAAATATAGGCCAAGATAAAATACAAAAATAATGTATTAGGGAAACATGTAAACTGAATATAATTATGAGTTCATACCATAACTCCTCTGTTTAATGCATTAATTTTTCTTAGCCCAGATTTATATATATATATATATATATATATATTTGTATATATTTAACGATGTTTTGAGATATTCTACATGGTATAAAGTTTTTTTTTGTATGAGCCTCTTCGATAACGGGGGTAAGAGTTTTAATAATATTATCATATTTGTTTAACGTGTTTACAAACATATTTACATTATATTGGCGATATAGATTTTGCTAATTCAATATCTCTTCAGGCAGTTATTATTTCGAGTAAGTTTAAATATTTTGTTAGTTATTCTACGGTTTAATAGTTTTCTATTACCACACATTTGAATATGTTTTATGGTTTGTTGATTTACTTTATCTATTCAATTTTCAAATTTCAATAAATTCTGGTGTTATTTCGATTATCTTTGGTACCATTTCATGATATTCTTTTAATAAGTCGTTTATTAGTACACTTTTATAGTTGGATATATTACTTCCATTTCTAACTGGAATTCGTTTGAAGAAAACACTTTGCATTTGTTTATTGTATTAGTAGTAGTGTTTTATATTATATTTGTTATCATGGCTCTCCTCAGAGACACAGCATAGCTGTTTGGCCCTCTCCTTCTTAAAGGTTACCAGGCCCTGACCTATATGATATACATAAAATATGTATTTTGATTAAAATACATATTTATTAGTATTTTTTAAATATTTTTTTTATCAATATTGTCTTATTGCCTTTTTGTGAAATATAAAATAACTTTCTGTATTTCTTTTTGTCTAAAATACATAACAAAACCTATTTAAACTAAAAAAATTGAAAGTAAATATTTTAAATTTTTGAATTTTGTCCACAAAAATTTTCATTATGGCGGACTGAGCACTTATCAGAAATATATATAAAAGTATTCCATAATTGTTATCCTATAGCTCACACAACCGTATAGACACAAGGCCAACAATATTGTTGATGTAAATGTAATACTTACCTACCACAAATACTTAAAAATGCCCAGAAGATTGATTACATAAATAAACAGGCCAATTATTCGCGCTAAATGCCTAGAAGAGCGCCATTATTAACCAATGCAATCAAAAATACATTCATTAAATAACTATTATTTTATTGAATTATAATTTTTGCTTACTTTTTCATATATCCATACAGCATTAAAGCTTCTCAATAACACAATGCAAACTAAGAAAGCATCTATACAATCACATCAACACTGCATTGAGCTCCTACAGTATCAGGAATAGGCTCATGTCTTCCTAGAATGGTCTTAAGCCACAGACACCATGGCCTTACAAGGAACAATACTTGGGGCCACAAGAAACAATTCCTCAGTAAGTAATTGCATTCTGCCTACAGCAACATACTCAGCAGTGGTAATTGATGTTTACTTCAAAAGGATAAACAAATTCTTCAAAATTGTATGTAAAATTTATCTTCATAACAATTTATAACCTATTGAAATTTATTACAAAAATAGAAAATTTCAAATCATCATAAAAATTAAAATAAACTTTACAAATAAATAATTATATTATAATTATATAAAATATATATCTCGTACTTAATGGCTTGTTTATATCATTTTAAATATAAAACATGGTTCATATCTTTTGGTATTATACAATAACACATCAACAAACACATACATCACAAATATCATTTCAAATATAAAACATGGTTCATATCTTTTGGTATTATATAATAGCACATCAACAAACACATACATCACAAATATCATTTCAAATATAAAAAGAATGTTCATCAATAACCATATACATTATAAATATCAGCTTAATCACTACAAGGGTTTCATTGTCAGATAGTGCATACAGCATTATGTAAACAATATTGACATCACTATTTAAAAAATTTAACACAACTATGTTAAAAAAAATAATGTAATGACAATCAAGATTAGAAAGGAAAGGTATAAAAAATAAGACATCAGAAAGGAAATGACAGGAAAAGTGAAAGAAATAAAATAGACATGCTACCCTGGGATCAGAATGTGACAGCAAAGGGCTTCAGAAATAAGATAATCATGTCAACACTGATTCAATTCCTCTTCAGGGGTCCAGTAAATGTTAACTCCCCTCGCAATGCCACATAAAATATAAAACGAATACAAGACACCCAAATACAATGTGTTCAAAATGAAACCATAAACATTTTTTTCTCAAACAATGTTGGATTCGGACATACGAGAAAACTTTTGCTTTCCTGTTAACTTTAGATGAATTAATCCTAACAGGGTAGTTATGCCATACTTAGGGCTCCATCCTCTTTGTCTAGTAGGGAAGGGTCAACAACAACATGCCATACATTTTCAACATGTTTCACCAATTGAACATCTGGACTCTGGAAGCACCCAATTAGAGTGGGCTAAGCTCAGCACACCCATAAGGTATTCAGCACCTATTTACTCATAAATCTTTACTAAGTAATATAAAACAGATTACGAAAGGTAACAGCAATGCCAATTAATAGAACAGTTCAAAAGAATTAAAAAACCCAATTAAATCTACGATTGTGATGTCATCATTTAAAAGCTTCATTAGAGGGAGACCGGTCAATCGTTTCCTCTTGAGAGGAAGCTAGCAGCTACCAATAAGTAATTAAAATACTTCATAAAAAAATAAATTTAAATTTTTAGTGGAAGCCAGTCAAGTTTCTTTTACTTCACATAATTTCTTAATTTTTATTACAGGTCATATCACATTCAATTTTAGTTCATTCAAGTCCAATATAAGGCCATGTAAAATGGCTTAAAATTGGCTTGCGGACAAAGATTGTTTAACTCTAGTTGTTGCAGGGTCAAACAAATGTTGACACAACGAGATATAAGGAAAAGCTACACTGAACGAACATGTAAATAAATAAATGGGCATTTGCCACAGGCTGCACCCTGTGGGTATTAGGCATCTTTAAGTTATCATAAGTATCATAAAACAAGTTGAAAGTGATAAATAATACTTATTACCGCTGATAAAACAATACGATGGTCTTGGAAATAATCAATTCATGGATCGGTACTTCACCATCTAACATCCTACACTGATTGATTGATTACATAAACAAACGGACCTATACCCGGCGCTGCACTCGGAGGGTATTCAGCACCTACAAACCACGAAGATTATACTTCATATAACCATTATAAAACGGATTAAAAACACATTTAAAATAAAAACAATACTAATTAAAGTTGATAAGCCAATTCAATCTTTAAAAGAAAAGAAAAGAAATCATGAATCAGGACATTTGCATCGTCCGTAGGAGTAAACCAGACAACACGTAATAAATTCCAATGAAGCTGGCTTCCCATTCTTTCCCATAGTTAAGGCCGTCATTGTCAATAAGGAAGGCGCCTACAACACGTAATAAATTCTAATGGAGTTGCCACCTTTTCTCTTCATCAACTAAATCTAACCCCACCCTTAAAAGGAAACCAAACCACACGTAGTCAATTCCAATGAGGCTGGCCCTTCTTTCCCCACAGTAAAAAGGTCATCGTCCATAAGAGAAACGCAAACTACACGTAACGTCCTACACTGAGCAGCGCCCATTACACAACAAAATGACTAGTATTGTTCAGACCTATATACATTGGTTGCGGTCGACCATTACAACTTTGTCTAGTATTGCGCAGTACTAGACACAGTTGCAGTCGTCGACCACGGCCACTGTTTTTTTTTTTTTTTTATTATATAATATAATACAG
>JARUHE010352499.1:0-10028 GCA_031471125.1 Archaeomysis grebnitzkii
GTTGATATTATCAACATTATCTTTAAAACATTTTACAAGCTCTTGTAACCCACTATATGACGGACTCAACAACACAATAAAAAGTTTTATTATTCAATTGAAATATCCAAAATAGTTTTTTTAATTTGAAAAAGGTCTCAACTTTTGGCCATTTTTCGCAATTTTGAAAACACCGGCGATGGTAGTAAAAAAATTTTTTAATCTAAAATTTTGCATGGCTTATTTTTATATCCAGACACAACTTTTCCGCACTATTAAATAATCTAAATAAAAAAAGTTCCAAATCATTTTTATTTTCTATCAATAAAAATAAAAACTTTTTTTGTATTTCCTTTAAAAAAGTCAATCTTATTTAAAACAATTTAACACAGATATGACAGAAAAAAAACTTCAGCAATGGTAATGTATAATTATCCATAAAAAGAAAAAGGTATTCAACAAACAAATTTAGTTCATAAATATTATTGTAAAACAAAGAGTTGTGCACTTCTTAATAACAACTACATATTTTACCGAGAAGAAACGAAAATGTCCCCTCTGTTCTTGACAACACTTCATGCGTCAGTGTAAAGAGACGACATCAGCCCCAGTATCCCATCAGGAATCCCACGTCTGTGAAGAAAGTGCTCACCTATCCACGGAGTCAACAAAGTTCTTGGAACTGATATAGCCCGCTAGGGGCATTAGGTGTGAGCTAAGGTTACTCAGGACACCAAACAGAGACCAAACAATCGCACATGCAATTTATCAGGAGGCGTGGAAAGACCCCACCAGAAAAACGAGACTTAGAATCGTGATACCACGATGACTGTTGCAGTTCCTCCGGTCTCCCTATCTCTTAAAGAGAGGGTTACAAGCCCTTTTCTCCAATCAAGGGGAACAACACAGGAGTTCAACACTTGAGAAAAAACTGCCATGCAACCATCAATTCAGGCATTCGATATAGTCCGCTATTTGGCCTCTAAGCTTCTATCTACCGACCACAATCGTACCATTGGTTTTCAGCAGTGTGTCAATCTCAGAAGTTGGTGAAGAGGATGAGCATTGGATCGCCTGGTAGGCAGAACGGAGGCCAAAATCTCTCCTTATATCTTCGGTTCTGATAAATCTTGAATTAAGTAGGCTGATGTAATCAATTTTAATTTGCGTTCAAAGCAAAAATGTGATGGCGAGGGTGTTGATGATGATGTGTATAGTGATGATGGTGAAAATGCTGTTTGCATTAAAGCGCATTACGATGATGGTGATGAAGGTGATAATAGTGATGATGTAGTTAGTAATGATAATAATAATAGTAATAAGGTAATAATAATAATGACAATTATACTGACAAGCTGATAAGGTCATGTTAATCATAGTGATGATCATGATAAAGGTATAAGTATAAAGATAGGCATGATTAAATTAACATCCGTATGGATGGGCTTTATGATAGTGTCATTATTTCCGTATGTAGAACCATGTGGGCTAGGGATGATACAAGATTGATAACTGAACAACCTTGTATAGATTTTGGTGTTTGAAAGCTGGCAAGTCTGGTCGCAGCCATGTATGGAAGTGTGGGTATGAGAAAGGAGATCAAACTAAACATTTATAACAGCATCAATTGTTTGCTGTATGAACAATCAACACGCATTGAAACATTTAATCAGGAATATGATAAAGCTGTTTAATATTAAACTTTAACTCAATAAAGTTAATTTTTCAAGTTTATTTAATACAAAAACTTTATAAGCTTTGAAGATTAAATCAACCAAACATAATTTAAGACTAATAAATTTAAATAATAATTAATGTTTGATGTATTTGTTTAAAATGCGAAGTTAATATTTTTATTATAGAACAATACAAACATCAAACAAAAATTGTCCCATAAATTATTCATAAATGCCGTATTTTTTAAAAATTTGTATTAAACTAAGTTTGGCTAAGGTGGGGATGTTTAACTTGGTTTGACTATACCAGTGTTAAGATCAGGTTTGTTAGAGCTCACCTGGCAATCCCATTCCATCTTGATCATGCTGAAGGTTCCATATGCGTTGATGGTGCAGGGTTTTCGAGGGATGATAGGTGTCGGTTTCTCTGTGCTTGGCTTCACAATCTTCTTTTTGTTGCAGCCACCCACGTTCCACGGCTGTAAAGGTATTAATTAGCATTAGGTATTACCGAGGGTTAACTAAATTAATGATTAGTTATAAACCGGGTTACTTGAACCCTTAACTATATTCGTCATTAGTTATTACCGGGATATTTTGGCCTTTAACTACATTCGTGATTAGGTATTACCGGGTTTATTGAACCTGTAACTACATTAGTAATTAGGTATTACTATATTTTTAATTGAATCCTCAACTATCTTAGTAATTAGTTATTAACGGGTTACTTGCATTCTTATCTATATTAGTGATAAGGTATTATCGAGTTACTTGAATCCTTAACTACATTAGTGATTATGTAATACCGGGCCACTTGAATCCTTAAATGTAATTGTATAAACTCTTAGTAACGCGTTATATGATATTGTCATAAATTTTCTAGTAATTTTTCTAGTAATTTTAATACTTGCTATGACGGACAAAATGTCCCAAATAATTTCTTTAAGTTTGCATTAGTTTTGATTTTGATCACTGTTACCTGAAAATTTTAATCAGATTATGCTTTTCTTTTATTAAACAAGCGTGTTAAAATAAATAGATATATTGAAACTTAACAGTAACAGTGATTTAATTAATTATTATTTAAATTAATTCATTAACTGGCAACCTTTCCACCGAGCCTGGCTGGTTGGTGAAGAAGGAACAATTGCTTCATTTTGACTTGGCTCGCTTGCTGACTGGACTCTATTGCTCGCTGACCGCTCTCTCGTTGAACTCTCTCGCATGCGGATCTCGTTTTGCTCGCTGACACTGCTCTCTCGTCAACCTTTGATCTTTCGACCTCAAATATCTCGGATCAAATTTAACAAGCTTGAAGCCAGTCCTTTTTAAGACGATGAAGTCGCTTTATATGGAGATGCAGCGCTAAAGAAATTTGCACCGATAACCCAAAATAGCTCTTCAGGAATTTGCCAGCTTCGACTGAGGTTTAATTGAAAGCTATGTCTATTTCTTTAGCACTAGAGGAAAGGATTCATGATAAAACCTTTGCTCACTTTGTCTGATAAAATAAAATGGTAATGCTGATTAAAATTAAATGGAATCATTCGTTAATACAATTTTAAATGTGTCGTTTGAGCTTCACTTCAAATTGTTAAAGTTACGTAATAAAAATGCTGACTGATTTCCTTAAACATTGTCGATGCAATGTTTTCGGATTGCTTATAAAGTATTAATTTAGTTGAATTAAAAGTTAGGTTTGGAAAATTTTTGAGAGTAATTAAATAATACTTTAGAATTGACATAATTTGGAGTTTCACAGGATTCTCCCAAATTTATTATAATACCAGTAGATAATTTAATTCTTTTTAAATTTTAATGTCTTGAGTCTCTAATGTCTTGCGTCTCTAATGTCTTGAGTCTCTAATGTGTTGAAAAATAAATAAGTTGTCCCGCTTGAATTTTCATTGTATCCTCACCTAATTTCTGACGGATATTTTTATAAAATAAAAATAAAAACAAAATTTATAAATTTATTAACAAAATGCTTACCTTATAATACCAAGTCTCAGACGAAGACGACACTTCTGATAAAACCTGACAATATAAATGTTTGATTAATTATGTCAAATCAAGATCGTTCGCATGACTTACTCTTTAGTAAACTTTAGGCACATTTTTCTTGGTGCTTAAAATTTGTTGCGGTCGGTGATGACACCTGATGCGCATATTATATGTGCATATTTCTCCCAGACTGACTTATGAATCCAGCTTCAATTGTACTCGCTAGATCCATTCCAGACAGCAATGTGGATCTGGCCCAGGTCAGGTCCAGACCAGTCCTAGGATTTAAGCCAATTCTGGCGACAGCACTGGTCATATTTGGGCCAGACCCCAGAGCCAGAGCGAAACCAGACGCATGTTTAATAATTGTTCATTTTTTAACATAGGCCTATTCATATTTTCCAAATAGTATTTGATTTAGCAAAAATTGATCTATGCAGAGAGCGATCAAATTCGACTTGACCCACTATATTAAAGCCCCAAGTATTATTATATAGTGTTGAAAGCTTCATCGTTAATTATACACTTTGAAGCTTGAATAATAATAATACGATAATTCAAACATGATTTTGTAATAATTTTTTTGAATAAGTTTGGAATTAGGTAACAGCTTCATCAAATGAATTATGCATCAGCAATTCTAACAGATTTGTCATTTGTTTGTGCAATTGCAATTTAATGTTAGAGTTTAAAGTAACTTTTGGGTTTTATAAAAACCTGTCCAGTTTATATATATATATATATATATAAATACACATATATATATATATAATCTCGACCCAACTTTTTCTTTTCAATAAAAATTGAATCGCTTTTTTGATATCACTACTTCAAATAGGGTATATGAAAGTGGAAACTCAGATAGTCTTACATAAGCATACATAAATTAGCTATATGAAATGCAACTTTGGATTATGCTACAGTAGAAGTCCAAATGTGTGACTGCATTTATAATTATTGGTTTGCTGTTTTTATAAATGTTTATATCCCTGCCAGGCCATGTACTCCTCTCAGTAGTAATACAATTCAGTACAACAAATTCATCATGAATGCATGTAAGCAGCTGAATATGTTTTAAATTTTGTTCACTTTCTGCCTGCAAATCATTAACATAATATTTTACAATTCAAGCTAATAAACTAGCATGACTTGGCATATGGAGGTTAACACCTAGAATCTGCAGTACGCTGCAGATAAAGTAATAATCTGAATTATTGCTGCACGTGAAGCATCTAGCAAAACCTAACTACACTCATTGTAATCACTCATCCGCCAAAATGAAACTACTTTCTATTGTAATTTTAGACTTGACTTTTCTAACATGTTACACAATGAGGTTATGGTGTCAAACTAATATCCTCATCAAAACGACAGCTTTGGAACTTATCCTGATCGTTGGTTTATGACAAACGGCTGGCATACTGTAAGGTAGTTTCCAAACATCTAAAATATTACCATACGTAACTATATTAACATTTTCTAGAAACGTAACAAAAATGTCATGGCGGAATTGTACCAAGAATACAGTGTACAAAATAAGGTATTATCCAAAAACACTCAAAAACTTGGTCAAAGTAGTTCAAAGTCCTTACTAGTGCCAGATATATGTTCCTTGAGAACAGTTGCCCTATTTGAATCATTGTAGGACGGGCATTACAACTAAACTAAAAATGCTATTATCATTAAAAAATAAATATTTATGTTTCATGATATCATTAAACAATATGATTGTTTATATATAAGGTTAAATAACAGACGTTGTTTATTATACAAAGTTTTATTTTGCATTGAAATTTCTAATAAATTAAATAAATTAATGCTATCTCTAAATTAAATATATATACGTAGTCCATGAGACAAAGGTTTCATCATTTTGAGGAGTTCACATACACAAAGAAAAAAATGTTCACTTTAAAATTAAAATTTCATATAAATTTTTTGTTAAATCGATCAAAAACCTTTGAATGCAACACTACTAAAAATATATTCGTTGGCGTGATGAAACTTTTCAATATGTTTTCAAAACAGACAAAAATACTCTCTTGACGAGTTAGATCTGATGATCCGTTATTTGTAACGGACAATTTGATAAAAAATATTTAATAAAAAAACATTCTCCTAAAATAAGTGAAATACCAATACTCTGTTATCCTTTCTCGAAATATAATTCCATTGGATATAACATTGCTCGTAATCTTACATTGGAAGTTTTTTCAGAAGTAAGTATTCAGCTTTTACGTTAAAATAACATACAATTTCACAGGTGTCGTATAAAACCCAAACAATTGAATGCAGTACAAATAAAATGGATTATAAGAGTAGTTAACACATGTTCTTACAATGAGTATGTCTAAAATTAGAAAACAAATGTAGGGTGTGATGGTCACGTTCCGTACTATTAGTGGAAAAATATTCATCATAAAATCACGAATTTATTACTACTGTAAAAACAATGGGCTAAAAATATCCGTCTGGAATAGTGAAGCTAGCTTAGATCATTTGTCTGTCTAAAAGATTTGTTTTCAAATGTAGGTCACTAACAAGAAGAAAGGACAGAGTCAGTACAAGACAGTCTCTTTTTTTCAACCTTAAAACCTATATAGACGCATTAGGAGTACAGGTTTCAAAAGAACAATGTTATAATCAAACATACAGCTTGCAAGTATACATGTAAGCCTATATATATATGTATCTAAATTAATAAAATTCACTTAAAGGTGAAGTCATTGTGCTGTGTTTTTCATACATGCTCATTTATACAACTGCATCTGATCTCTGGCACATTTTTATATTGCTTTAAGAATTTTAGCTTTATTTTTTCATAAATTCCCAATAATTTCGTTGACAGATTCATCCGTGTAGTCCTGTACGCACCAAGACCGAATCCTATTATTTGTATACGAACCAAAATATTCATAAGAAAGCCATTCACTCAAATACATTTACTGTCATTCTTTCCACATCAAGACGATCATAATCACTATGAAAATATTCATCACCGATGCCAGGGGATATTTACAATCACTATGGACAATAGTTGGATGGTAAAAAAGTACATCACGCTCTATAAAAAAAAACTACCTAGAAAATATACATGGAGTCACACAGTATTGAGTATCATTTTCTTTTTTTCAAATTTCAATGAAAAGTTTGTATAATATTCTTAGTTTTGGTATAAAAGAAGTTGTAGAAACTTTGCCCCTATACGAAGTGCGCCCGATTTGTAGAAGGATTTTGTAACACATACAATCAGGTAATCAGTCAGCTTGTGCAAAAACATTTTTTGTAGAGGTAAGCGATTAACAAATTTACTTTAAGGTCAGTAACTTCAATGATTGTAATATGTATTTAAATTTTATCCATAACACAATAAAAGGTAAATAATAAATACAGTTAAACAATACCAAAATTTATAAGACTAGTATTCTTGTGTTAACTTTCAATGATAATAATAGTAAATAACATAATACCTCTACACACTTCACCTTAATTTTATTGAAATTAATTCTTATTTTTTATCACCCATCATAAAATATTTCTCGTTTAACGAGGTGTGTTTATCATTCAAGAGATCTTCATCCATGGTGGCTGCTTGAGGTTCAATATGCCATCCATTAGAATAGGATTTATGATAGCCTCTTGAGTTCACTATGTTATCCAAGTAAATGCCATCCATGGTAGCTGCTTTAGGTTCACTAATACTATTTTTTCATTATACGAAATTTTCCTCCGACGTTGGAATTGTAATATTGAAGTTGAAAATATTTAATATTTTTTGGTTCATAAACATTTTAGAAAAATCGTCATCAGAAAAACCATATTGTTTCTCAATGCTTACTGGAATGTAGTGCGTCATATTAAAACTATGACTTGGTATGCTGTGCATAGTACATTTTTCTGAATATTTTTTACATAATCTACCAATAGTCTTAATTATCTCTTTCTTAGAAATTTTTCCTTTATCATTAATTTCAATACTCAATATTTTATAAGCTAGTTCTTTAATATCTGCGTTTTTTGCAGTGATAAATGTCACATTCTTACCATTTTCTTCGTTTTCAAACATCCTAAGACGAACCCCAGATGAAGAGACATCTTTGTACATAGATTTTATGGCCGTATAATTTAATTTTGGAAAAGTTTTATTATTTGCAGCAAGGACAAGGTAGTTTTCCCAGTGTTTTTCTAAAGACTTTGGTGGATGCACTTTTAATGGTGCTGTCACATTCTCATCTGTTATTTCGTTTGCGCGTTTCCTGGCTTTGGTATCTATGACTGTATGTGCGTCTTCTAGTGTAGTCTCATTTATGACGTGTTTCTTGTCATCTAGGGATATTCCATTCATAGCTTGAGGTTCAGTATGCCCTTCACTACTACTCCTTTTCTTTTCAATAACATGTTCTTCCAACTTTGGAATTGTAATATTGAAGTTGAAAATATTCAATATTTTTTGGTTCATAAACATTTTAGAAAAATCGTCTTCAGAAAAACCATATTGTTTCTCAATTCTTTCAGGAATGTAGTGTGACATATTCAAACGATGAATTGGTATGCTGTGCACAGTACATTTTTCTGAATACTTTTTACACAATCTACCAATAGTTTTAATTGTCTCTTTCTTAGAAATTTTTCCTTGCTCATTAATTTTAATATTTAATATTTTAAAAGTTAATTCTTTAATATCTGCGTTTTTTGCTGTGATAAATGTCACATTCTTATCATTTTCTTCATTTTCAAACATCCTAAGACGAACCCCAGATGAAGAGACATCTTTGTACATAGCTTTTATTGTCGTATAATTTAATTTTGGATAAGATTTATTATTTGCAGCAAGGACAAGGTATTTTTCCCAGTGAGCTTTTAAATACTTTGGTTCGTTCTCATTTGGTAAATATCTTTTTACCTTATCTGCTTCACCGTTCTCGTATTCCATAACTTTGGCTTCCAATGTTTTAATTGCTGTAAAATTTAGTTTCGGAACATTTTTATTGTTTGCAGAAAGAACCAAATATTTCTCCCAAAGTGACTCTAAGGATTTTGGCTCGTTCTCGTTTGATAAATACTTTACATTATCTTTTTCATGGTTTTCGTACTCCATAACTTTAGCTTCCAATTTTTTAATTGCTGTAAAATTTAGTTTCGGAATATTTTTATTGTTTTCAGAAAGAACCAAATATTTCTCCCAAAGTGATTCTAAAGTTTCTTGTTCGTTATCATTTGGGAAATATATTTTTACTTTATCTGCTTCACCGTTCTCGTATTCCATAACTTTAGCTTTTATTGTTTTAATTGCTGTAAAATTTAATTTCGGAACATTTTTATTGTTTGCAGTAAGAACCAAATGTTTATCCCAAAGTGACTCTAAAGTTTCTGGCTCGTTCTCATTTTGTCGTGTGACACTTTTACTAGTTGGCTTAGCTAGATCATTGTCAGTTAATTCTAGATTGTTTACATCATTTTTATGAACAATATCGGACGGTGTAAAAAGTTTTCTTAACTTCAGGTTAACTGCTGTAAAGTTAAGTTTTGGAAGAACCCCTTTATTTGCAGAATGGGTAAGATATTTTTCCCAATATGCTGTTAAAGAGTGTGGGTCGTTGTTGCTTTGGATTTTATTTTCAAAAAGCTCTAGAATGTTGAAGCTATTCACAGCTGCATCCCTTTTCATTCTTCGGTTATAGTCGTTCATGATCATGTTGGATCCTTCGTAGGACAATCTGTCCTTCAGCTGTTGAAGTGAAACTACATCAGCGGAGGTCTTTCGTGTGTCATAATTGCAAATTCTGAATCCAGTTTCTTTGAAGAGAATTGAGAGCATTTTTGTGCAATTACTTGGGTGGTGGTTGAAAGCATCGTCTGAGTTTATTCTTACGCAAACGTTTCCGTTTTTTGTTTCGTTAAAACTGCCAAAATGTTCTGTGCCTTGCTTATCTTCATATTCAACTACCAGGCACCGTGACAGGAAATTCTGAAATATTTGTTCATTATGGTGAGCTTATCAGTAAATTGTATGCATATATATATATATATATTTATACATCAACATTTCGGCCTTCAAGTGTACCAAGCCTTCATGTGCAAATTATATAAGACACCTGACGAAAACATAAATATACTTTTTATTAGAAAATGTTACCGAATTAAATAGTAAATTAAATATATTATGTATTTTTATAGTTTTAAATATTATATAAACATATAGCTGAATTTAAAATTTAAAAAGTTATATATTTATAAATGTATATATATGTACTTTTATATATATATATATATATATATATTTTAATACAAATACTATTAAACAGTATTGATGATCTCAAACTTGCTTTCTTTTTTAAGCATTTTTCAATTTTCCTGACTAGGATTTTT
>JARUHE010352510.1:0-10028 GCA_031471125.1 Archaeomysis grebnitzkii
CCATTGGGTCTTTTAAGTGACGTTTCAAAAAGCTTATTTTCAATGCAAACATTGTTGTGTTAACGATCTTATGACATTCGGGCGTTATAGCGTTAAAAGTTGTTTTGCCGTAACGACGACCTTTGTTGCAACCACCAAGATGCCAAAATTTGGGTTTTTTGAAAGTCAACTTAAAAAATAGAAGTTCCAGTTTTGTATTATCTGCACTCGTAGAGTAAAAGTCTGATCAATGTTATATTTGTTTCCTATGTATGAATGGCCTAATGTGTTGTAAGATATAAAAAAAATGAAAAGTTTAGGTGTAGTGTGCCAAAATTTGGAAACTTTTCAAGGTCATAAAATTGTATTACTTTTTGTAATTTTAATAATTTTACAAAAGTAAAATTTTTAAGATCAAATAATTTTGAAAGGACTTTTTATTTGGTAGAGCTTTGGCCTTCATTTTTTATAAACACTAAGTTGGCAACCTTCAACCTTTAATTTTTTGGCTGGAGCTTTGACAACCTTCAGTTTTATTGAGGGTAGTATTGACCGCCTTTTTTGTGATTAGAGCTTCAAACCCAATAGGTTGCAGATGGCAACTTGTAATGCCATTTTTTTATTGTATTTATGTTGGTGAACTTTTGTTCAATCCTTCCTATTGTTAGAATATGTTGCTCTCTCGTTGTTTGTAAAATAGTTAATGGACCTCACCAATAATGTTGCCATAATAAAAACATTCTTTTTCTATACTGAATATGTAGGTTAGAGTGACTTTAAAAATGATCTCATTTAAAGTAAGTGATTTTATTTGTATATTTTTGTGATGTAATGATTTTGATGATTCTTTGGATTTTTACTTTTAATACTTGAAAATTGTTTATTTATTACATGAAATAACTTTAATTTATGTTGCTTGTATGATTATTAATAAATGATTGTTATGCTTTAATTTTTAAATCTCAAAGATAAAGTTATAATTGTTCAATATCAAAAGTTTAGGCAATCTGTCATTCATGTAGTTAATTGTATGTCTAGTATTTTTGAAACTTGTGAAGACCTCTCAAACTCTTTACTCAAATTGGATTAGTATTTTGTGGACTTTAATATGATTACATTTCACAACCCTCAGCCATGAAATAATCAACTTCTTGACTGAAAGATGAATAATTATGACTTGTGAAAATGACTTAATGAATAATTATGACTTAATGAATAATCATGACTTGTGAAAACGACTTACTCATCCACAAAATTCTACATCTTGAGCTAATAAATCATAATACAAGAAATAGAAAATAAGCTAAGTGAAAAATGACTACATTGTGGAAATACTTTTGAGATGCTACCATCTTGTATGGTGTTTATTAGTGGCAAAGAAGTGGTTTTTGTTTAGTAAAGATAAAAATTTGGAAAGATCTACAAATCAGACCAAATATATACAATTGTTGAACCCCTTCCACACGAGGTCAAGATTTGTTATGTGCATGAAAACAAGGTACTTCAAATAATGATATACATATGTTGTGCATCGTGTAGAAGGGGTTAATGCAATTCGTTAATTGAGATGTAAATGAATTGATTGTATTGCTGCATATTTTAGTTTTGTTATGTAATTGCATTCCAGTAAAAAGTATTATGTTGTGTTGGTTCATTGGTATAGAATTGTAATGAAATAGTTTTTTAAATGACTTGAATTGACATTGTATATTTTTTTACATTATATTCAATAGAAAATTATATTAGCTCGAATTTTCAAGGTGTTAATTCAAATAAAATGTAAAACAATAGTTTATTGTTTTCTTATAGTTTTATACTAATGAAATAATATAATTATTTAATTTTGTAGATTATATTTTTAAGTTTCTTAATTTCTTATTTTATGTTAAATCATATCCTTGTATTTTTGAAATATACTAAAAAAAATGTTTGTTTTTTGTTAAGCCTTCATGTATATAGTTGATATATCTTAGCCATAGCTGGTTACTTTCAAGAAGAGTTACAATGATTGCAAGTAAATGTGGGTTTTATAAATAAGGAAGTATTTAAAGTTTGCTACCAAATTAAAAATGCTTATAAATGTTATTTTGGACATAAACTTGGGGACCAAGATGAGAAGTGGCTCCTCGTATATGTTGCACCGTGTGTTACTTCGGGCTTATGCAGTGGTTGAATGGAAAACTGGAGAGAATGTCATTTGCTGTGCCAATGGTGTGGCTTGAGCCAACAAATCATACCCCTGATTGCTACTTTTGTTTGGCAAATATGGGATTCTCAAGAAAGAACAATTGTATATTCAGATTTTAAGTCTGCAATAAAGCCAGTACCACACTAAAAGTGCACGATACACTCCACACCTTGCAAAACATTATGGTGTTGTTTCAATCAGAAAAACAGCTGTAGTTGACAGACAAGCTAATAACCAAACCTACAATGAGAGTGCTGGAAAACTCTCTACAAAAAAGCCAACTAAATAAATCTATAGAGGATGACATAAGTACCCAAATGCTGAAACGCCAACCTACTAAAAAATTCCCATTTCAACTCTATAATAGGATATGGATAGAAGGGGAAACCCCTAAATAATGGAACTCCTCAGCTATACTGCCAATATAAGAACCTGGCTAAGATCCAAAAAGCTACAGACCCATCTCCTTAACAAGCTCTGTTTGTAAACTATTCGGAAGGATGGTTAACGCCGGGCTGACTTGGACACTAAAAAAGACAAAAGATATCTCCTATGCTGCTTGGGTTCCGACAAGGCAGAATTGCACTTCAACCGCTAACAATTATCACAAGGTACATCCTGAATGATTTCCAAAAGCACCAAACCACAACGGCAGTCCTCTTTTGTATTGAGAAACCTTTGACACGGTAAATAGAAATTGTATTATTATAAATTTAGTCAGCTCTGGAATTACAGGAAGAATGTTTCAATTTGTTGGCAACTATCTTCAGGAAAGACAAATAAAAGTAAGAATAAACCAAACCCTATCCAACCAACGCAGGAGTCCTTCACGGTGGAGTACTTGGTGCTACATGCTTCATAATGCAAAAAATCAAATTCTAGATCTACTCTCCCTGGAGTCAGAGGCTCACTTTTTGCATATGATTTGGTGATTTACCACACACCACGTAAAATCAACATATCTGTGTGAGTACTACAAGATACTTTTAAGAATCTAGAAAGGTGGTGCACACATTTTAAATTGACGTTGTCTACAATGAAAACTGAATTCCTCTATTATCAAAAATGAGGTAACATTGACCAACGGATTGAAGGGTTGGCTCCTCTAAAACTATACAATACTCCCATGTCTAGAAAAGAAACCACAAAATTCTTCAGCTTAACCCTAGACCAAAAACTCAAATGAACAGACCATATAGGTAATCTCAAAGCTGAAGCCCTTGCAGCCTTAAATACACTGAAAGTAGTAGCGGAACTGAACTTTGTTATATATAAATAAAAAATGTATTACGGGTCCCAAGTCTACTCTTCCACAAAACCAATGTAACAGAGTACGACCAACAAAAATATACAGTTGTGTTAAAACAGCACATTCAATTTATCTTTGGAATGCTTTGGTAATATATACTTAAACATAAAGCAAGAAAAAATACAACAATAAATAAAATTTATTTAATAAAAATAACAATTGATAACAAATATCTCTTAGTTTGAAATAAAAGCAAAACTTATTCATAGATAAAAAAATAACAAACATATAGAAGCAAATAATTATATCAACAATAACACCAGTGAGGCAAGCCACATTAAAATAACCTCACTTATACATTCAATTGTACTGCTTAGCATTTCTTAAAAAAATGAACTTTTTCAAACATTGGTAGCGTTCTATAGGCCTTTTTCTTGGTAGAATTCTGCTAACGTTATTTGATTGCCCTTACAACTTAACAGAGTTCCTTTCTGTATCTTATTTTAAAAAATAAATAAAAATTTATCTTACTGCTACGTACATTTTAACGAAGTTTTCAATTTTTGGGAGTTTAGGGGGTTTGAACAATGAAAACAAATGGGTTTAGCGTTAATTTCTGGTGTGGTAATCCTGCAGAATTCTGCCAGGAAAAAACCCTATCAAACGCTACCATTATAGGTAAATAATAATTTTCAGCTTTTTATATTTTAACATTTGAAAAAATGTTCAAACTAATTATATAAGAATTGCCCAAATAAGCAATGGTGATTTCGTAGCAAAAATAAACAAAATCAAGTTAAGTTATATCCAATCTTTTTCTGATCTTCGATATTATTTTCATCTTTTTTGCACAAACCTTAAAAAATAACTGTGTGACGTCTTTCTTGTCGTCTAGTCGAGCATCGTCGTCGTAATCTTGAGGCTCCTTGTAAAAAAAAGTCGCTTTCGTTTTGGTAGTTTTTCATCGTCGTCGTAATCTTGAGGTTCCTTGTAAAAAAAAGTCGGTTTCGTTTTGGTAGTTTTTCATGAAAGTAGGAAAATAGTTTGTAGTTTTAATCTGACCAGTCTGTTCCATCGCTGTATGTTTCACATTGCAAGACCTGAAATATATTGCATTAGTTAAAGACTTCGAATATGCAAATGAACAACAGCACAAAAACCTGACATGGTCTCCTCGCCCGAAACTTTAATAAAATTACCTTTATGTTTATCAGAGGTCATGGTGACTTGTTGCTTGCTAGCAACATGTTTAACTATGATCACCCACACAATAAATCATAACCATAATGCAGTTAGTGATGTAAGATGGAATGGGAAATTTCAATTGATAAGACATTAGCTGCTGCGCACAGGTGCACTGGCTGACTGAAATGGTAAAAGAGGTTGGAACGGACAGCTGAGAGCAGCTGATACAATTTACCCACTAAATGAACTTGATATTGTTCTAAAAAATATCTTTAAGAAATCATACAGATGGTTATGAAGGTTTCGTTTAGAATGTGAGGCACTTATTATCACGAAAATAGCGTTAGATGGTCTGCATTGAACAACTAACATTTAAGATATTCAGCTTTGGGTTGCTAGATAGCAGCTCAGAGGATGAGTGGTACATTCATATACATTTTTTAGTGGATCGCCTTAGATCCTAGTCTCATTGACCCTGAAGGGTGTAAAAGGACTTTAAACAGATCAGCCAACCAACCAACAATATATTCAATAATTTATTACAGTATTTAGTTGTTTCATTTATTTTTCATTGGTATTTTGTGTGAATTTGCTTAAAAAAGTGAAACCTAAATGTTTGTTTAGCAAAAATATTAACTTTTCGTGTCATACATTTTGAAAGAGCGTTCAATTAGACTGCCGTGCTGTGTTTTTGGATGTCACATAAAAATCAGTTAAATTCATTTTTTCATTTTGTAAAACTTTTTGACTTTTTTAAAAGTTTGTTGTTAAAGCACTACGCTGTATATATAATTTATCTATCTACGTTATATGGTTATTTTTTAATAAGTTTTAAAATGAAATATTCGTCAACATTGTCGAATTTTATTTATTTATTCATTTATTTATTTTATCTATTTATTATCAATGAAACAAATGAATGTTTTGATGTAAAAACAATGTAGGAACAGGTATGCCTTTTTAACAAATTTTAAAACAACAGGCGAGCCTATATAAAAAATATTTATTCAATTAATAAATACCTGAAATTATTAATTTATTTCAAAAATATAATTTCCCATTAAAAAATTGAAAATTACTTACATAAAACTATTTTTAGTTGAAATGTAGATGAGTCAAGCTTATTCTTTTTTTATAGAAAGTTCATCTTTGCTTTCCATAATTTTGATTATTTGCTTCTTTCCCTCGTCGTTGACTGCATCACTTTCATCATCTTGAGATGATCTTGTAAGACGTTGTGAAGCTAAGGGATTGAAAGCAAAGTTTCTATTGGAAGCCAGTCCGTTGGCGCTAATTGGTTGTAGCCTCTGTGAGCCGTTTGGACCATCTGCTATGACAAATGTACGAATGCTGTTCACATTTGGTCCAAGATCGAGGTTCTTGGGAATTAAGGAACTTAAAGGTAAATCAGCGGGACTGTTTATAGGTTGTGGTGGAAAAGGTCTTCTCACGGAGCTCACTGTGTTTTGGAGCGCAGGCGCTGTTTTCAACGCCGAGCCAGTATTTTGAAGGGGAAGTCTTATATTTTTTATTGTGGGATCAAAGTTGTTGATGTTCTTACTAGCCAGAAGATTTCTAATTTCGTCAGCAGACGGTGATTTTGTTGGGTCGTTATTCTGCAAGAAAATCACTCTGTGGCCATCTTTGTTGAAAAATTCTCCTTTTACACGATTTGCATCCACTCCTGGAAGAGCACTTGGCCGAATGTCAGCAGGATTAGCAAACTCAAGACTTCCTAAATTGTTTCCCGTTCTTTGACTTTTTGAATTCACAGTGTGTTGCTGCGGGGCATTAGACTGGCGGAAGCCAGCGTTCAGCCTTACTTGATTTGGAATTAATGGATTTCGTTTAACAAATTTGGTTTTACCTTGAGTTGCCTGGTTAAATGCTGCTTGTGCTTGCTTTAAGTGTCGCTGCTCCTCCTGATTCTGGTTATTAGACTGTTCTTGAGCATGGTTCACTTGGTTCTTAGTACTGAATCCAAACTGTCCCTGGTGTTGTTGATTCTGGTTATTAAAATTTTCTTGAGCATGGCTTATTTGGTTCTCAGCACTGAATCCAAACTGTCCCTGGTGTTGTTGATTCTGGGTATTAAACTGTTCTTGAGCATGGTTTACTTGGTTCTCAGCGCTGAATCCAAATTGTCCCTGGTGTTGTTGATTCTGGTTATTAAAATTTTCTTGAGCATGGCTTACTTGGTTCTCAGCACTGAATCCAAATTGTCCCTGGTGTTGTTGGTTCTGGTTATTAAAATTTTCTTGAACATGGTTCACTTGGTTCTCAGCACTGAATCCAAACTGTCCCTGGAGCTGTTGATTTTGGTTATTAAACTGTTCTTGAGCATGGCTTACTTGGTTCTCAGCGCTGAGTCCAAATTGTCCTTGGTGCTGTTGATTTATGTTGTTAAAATGTTCTACACCTTGATTAACCTGGTTTTCATTGTTGAACCTGAATTGTTCTTGATGTAATTGATTTTCATTGTTGAACCTGAATTGTTCTTGATGTAATTGATTTTCATTGTTGAATCCAAATTCTCTCTGATGCTGTTGATTTATATTATTGAAGTTTTCTTGGCCATGGTTTACTTGATTTTCATTGTTGAATCCTAATTGTTCTTGGTGGACTTGATTCCTCTGATTGAACTGTTCCTGGCCTTGGTTCAGCTGCGTTAATCTTAACTGTGCTGGAAGTACTTGACCCCTAGTATTAAAATGTTCTTCACCATGACTTACTTGGTGTTCAGTGTTGAATCCTGCTTGTTTTTGGTTGAACTGTTGTTGCGCTTGGAGTGCTTGGCTTTCTTGTGTTAATCTCAATTGTGCTTGAATTGCCTGATTCCTGTTATTAAACTGTGCCTGATCCTGGTTCACTTGATTGGCGCTATTTATTCCAAATTGGTTATTGGCTGACTCCACCTGACCTCTGTTCAATTGATGCGCATTGCTCAACTCAAATTGTCCAGGCTGTAAATTGTTGATGTCATTTAATCCTTCTGGAGTTGCATCAATCAATCTTATGTCGCCTAAATTGTTGTGTCCTGATTGGTGTGCTGCTCCAAAATGTGTCACTGGAGCCCTTCCTTGAGAGAACGTGTTCTGGATCGAATGTTGTTGGTTGATTTGTGCTTGATTATTCAAACTTGCTGAACTTGGACGTCTACTTATATCTTGAATTTGTTGTTGCTGACCTGTGACAGCTTGATTAAATTGTCCTCTGTTTAAAGCTGTGTTAAAACCTACTGCTTCTGCATTGTTTGAATTGGTTATTCCTGATCTGAAGACATTGTTAACATTTGCGTTGACTCTGTTTGTGCCTCCAACGGATTCTCTGTTAGCATTGAACGGCGACGTTGACACGAGAGGTGCAGCAACGGGTGCACGACTGGCAAAGTTGTTCACTGGATTTCTTGGTTGTTGCTGCTGGGCGGCTTGTTGTTGTTGTTGTCGTTGTCGTTGTTGTTCTATAGCTTGTTGTTGTAGTTGTTGTTCTATAGCTTGCTGTTGTAGTTGTTGTTCTATAGCTTGTTGTTGTTGTTCTATAGCTTGTTGTTGTAGTTGTTGTTCTATAGCTTGCTGTTGTAGTTGTTGTTCTATAGCTTGTTTTTGTTGTTCTATAGATTGTTGTTGTAGTTGTTGTTCTATAGCTTGCTGTTGTAGTTGTTGTTCTATAGCTCGTTGTTGTAGTTGTTGTTCTATAGCTTGCTGTTGTCGCTGTTGCTTTTCAGCTTGTAGTTTTTGTTGCTGTACAGCTTGTTGTTGTCGCTGTTGTTCTAAAGCTTGTTGTTGTAGTTGTGCAGCTTGTTGTTGTTGTTGTTTTTCCAAAGCTTGTTGTTGTAGTTGTTGTTCTATAGCTTGTTGTTGTAGTTGTTGTTGTCGTTGTTGTTCTAAAGCTTGTTGTTGTCGTTGTTGTTTTTCAGCTTGTAGTTTTTGTTGTTGTGCAGCTTGTTGTTGTTCTATAGCTTTTTGTTGTCGTTGTTGTTGTGCAGCTTGTAGTTGTTGTTGTTGTACAGCTACAGCTTGTTGTTGTCGTTGTTGTCCTACAGTTTGTTGTTGTTGTTGTTGTGTGGCTTGTTGTGAATTCAAAAACACAGCTGCTCCATTTTTATTGAAGTCATTGACCAATGAATTAAATTGATGAAGGTCCCCTGAATTTTGTAGCCCTAATGTCTGAGCAAATTCATTCAAGTTTCTGTTACTACCAAACGAGTTCGATGTGATGGCATTGGAAGGCACGGTCTGTACTTTATTACCAAACGCATTTTTGTTAAATCCTGAGTTTGTAGTTACCTGCGCAAAACCTGCATTTGTTTGGGAGCTTAATGGTCTTTTTTGCGCGCTTATTTTTCTATTGATACCAGCATTGGCAGCTTTCAAACGTTCAAGTACATTAGATGTTACAAATTCGAATTTTCTTGGGTCTGATGGACCACCTAAGGTAACTGATCCACTGGGACCACCGAGCTTGCTGATATGATCCACTTCTTCAGGTCCTCCTATCACAATAAATGCTCTGTTGCCATCGCCCCCATTCAAACCTCCAATTTTGATCAATCTGCTAAGTTTGTCAATGCCAGCGGCTCTGTTGGTGTCTCCTTCAATGTCGGTTCCACTGAATTGGTTAAACGGTTGACGGTTTTCATTCTCAGTTCTTTGTGGGACAGTGTTTCCTACACCTGATAGTTGACCTGATGATTGACCTGATAGTTGACCTGATGGTTGACCTGATGATTGACCTGATAGTTGACTTCCCCGATTTCTTGTGTTCTGAGGAACTCTATAGTTACTGATCGGCCTTTCGACTTCCCTTTCATCGCTGCCGTCATCTTCATCGGACTCCTCGTTGAACTGAACATTCGGAGGAGCATAGTTCGAGGACACGACTCGGTTTTGGTAAGGCTGAAGCTTCGATGAGCCAAACACTATTTGTTGCCGCGTCGTGCCTGTTGCTTGGGCGGGAGGATTTTCGTAGTCCGATAGCTTGGTTTGAACCTGAAAACCTGATCCTCGGTCGTTGTAAAAGGTCTGATGCCATTGGCCATCCGGAGCCAGGTGGTAGTAGGAGCCGGTTGTCTCACCAGCGTTGTTCTTGCTTTCCTGGTGGCCCAAATATGTTCCGTAGTCGGTGGCGGCGACTTCATACGAGAATTGATAGGGCATCGGCTCATCTGCATCCACCAACACACTCACGAAGACCAACAGTGCAAACGCAACCAACATGGTGACCTGAAAAAAGCAACATTTAGAACGTTATCCCAGGAATCATTTCAATGGCTAAATCTTGGCTATTTTCAAAGGGAGCCATGAAATAGCTACTAAATCGTGGCTAATAGACAAGAATCCGCCACTAACTAGGGATAGATGCTACTAGGGTATATTTTACATACATACGCAGTATTACACACACTATATCAGACACAAACACAGACAC
>JARUHE010352521.1:0-10027 GCA_031471125.1 Archaeomysis grebnitzkii
ATTATTATTATTATTATTATTATTATTATTATTATTATTATTATTATTATTATTATTATTATTATTATCTTTATTATGGTCATGATAATTGAACTGGTATTATTATTATTATTGTTATTATTAATATTATTATTATTATTATTATTATTGTCATGATGATTGAATTGGTAGGCATCAGCTGCTGTCGTAAAGTCATTCTTGCAGCTTCACGATACGTTTCTTGAAGGTATTAAAACGTGACGTTGTCTTAGAAACAACTCCTGGATGGGCATTTCACGGCTTCCTCAAATATCTCTAATAAATGCACCTAAATTATTTTTTTACTTTTAATATACACACACATGCACATGCACATGTACACCAAAACGCACATGCACATGTACACACACATCTAGACGCACACACTTTTTTTAATCTGATTTTCCTCCTTATATTAAGCTAACTTGTTTGAGGTTGAAGCAATATGTCCTTTCTGAAACTTTTTTTTACTAAATTACTAAAAACTTCAAATAAATTTTTATAATCGAATGCAATACAAAAGTTAAGCTTTTATGTGTTGGACCAAAATGAACTCGGTCAATCTCAGCCCGCCTACTAGCTTAACATTTCTATACTAAACAGTGGGTTAAGACATGATCACACAGGCAATGTCTATCAACCGTTCCAGTAAAACTTAAATCAAATGTGATATGTATTTTGCATTACTGGTGTAAAGTTGCATATTTAGAAACGCACGCGTCGCTTAAACCTTAAATTACAGCTTTTTTCATGTCAAACAAAATAAAATAATATGAAAATGAACAAAGAAAAATAACAAATGAACAAAAATATGTTTTAAATATATCAATATACTGTACAGTCATAGCTACATCAATCTGGAGTTGTTAATGAAATTATCTTTAATTCCAAAATGTTTTTGTTTTTTTTCTTATTTAGTTAATCGGACATTCTACTTGAACTTCACCTAATTAATATAAATAGTTATAATATGGTTGGTTAAACATTTTAGCGATTAAGTGTTAGGTTATAGAGTTCCAGATTGATGTGGCTATAACTGCACATAGTATTGAATATCGAGATGGAATAGGATATGTTGTAATTTGTTTCAATTTTGGAGCACCTCGGTGATTTTTTTCAATTTTGGAGCACTTCGGTGATTTTTTTCAATTTTGGAGCACCTCGGTGATTTTTTTTCACTTTTGGAGCACCTCGGTGATTTTTTTTCAATTTTGGAGCACCTCGGTGATTTTTTTAATTTACATTAATACAAAAATATATAATTTTTCTGTAAACAGATAAAATAATAATTCCAATGAAACAGGTAATACAAATAAAATAACGTGGAGATTAAATTGGAAAAATGCCGTGGGAGTACAATTATTTTTTGTAGTAATGATCTGTTGCTGGGTTACAGAAAATGACAAATAAACTAAATACATTTTTGTATGAAAGAAACCTTATAACTTAATTGGTTGTAATTTTAATCAACTTAAATTAATTTGAATTAAATTAAATTAGTTAAATTAAATAACGTCTTGAATGGTTGAAAATTTTAACACTGATTGTTTGGTCTTTGAAAAATATAACTTTCAATTTTTTTTTATTCCTAATGGCAAAAAGAATATTTAGCTTAAAACATTTTTTAAGATGGTTTTGTGTAATCAATATTTTATGTGGTGTTAATTATTTTCATGATTTTCAGCCCGTTTAGCCGTCGATTCACATTGGCCATGCTTACCCTGGCAGGAAGGTAGCCACGTACATTTACAGTTTAGTATGGGTAGTAGTTAATAAAATGTCATAACAAGTTGTGGAGAGTATAATTGAATAGGCCATATACAATTATAAAATACATGGTTAAAATTATTGTTATTGTGGAAATGATTTAATATATTTTAGAAAGGGCCAAACATATGTTAAAGAACTATTACTAAGCTCCTAAGCTATCATATGAACACATGTGATACAAATATTTCTTGAATATAATAAGTTTCAAAAAGATATATTGTTATAACAAACAATATATTTTAATGATTTGTTGGAAAAATATATTTAAATAGTTATCAATGCGGAAAACACTTGTGTAATAGAGTATTGACGATCATAAAACGTTACATGCTTTATTTAATCCTAGTTTTACAAAACAATTGTCTCAGCCATACTCTAAAAATATCAACCTTTAATAAAAAAAATCTTTGAGATTCCTAAAGTGAATTTAAGTTTCACAAGAAGAAAAAACAAACGTTACAAATTTGAACTCTTTTATTAAGCTATAAGTTACTTTTTTATCTAAGCAATTTAAAAAACTGTTTCTTTACAAAACAAGTTTGTTATTAAGTTTAATTTTTTTCAATTTTGAAGTTTTGAATTTAAATGTGTTTCTTAAATTCGTTATTAGATGTAGCACACACGGTGTACAATACATTATGTAAGCAATGCATGTATGTTTACAAATGCTATCCGATCGTTGGTTCAATCTGTCGAAAGTTATTTTATTTTGTTAAAATTAAATGTCTGATAAAATATTACAGTTAAAAAGATTCTTGAATTACCTGAAACTTGTATGCTAATTGATCAATACGGAGTCATTTTAGTGATATCGGAAATCTATGTTATTTTTGAACGAAGGAATTTTAGTTCATTGTAAGAAGAAACAAAGTTAAAAAAATTTACAAAACTAATTATTCAAACCCATGTCAAGATATTAGCAAATTAAATTAAATGACTTAAAATAACAAAATAAGTCAATGATCTACTAAACATAAATAAAATAACTTAGCATATAACATCTCTAATGTAAGAAGAGATGCAATACAAAACCTGTAAATGTTAAACCATGCTATAGATGTTAAACCATGCTATACATGTTAAACCATGCTACACAAAACCTGTAAATGTTAAACCATGCAGATGTTATTGTTGTATTCACTCTAATCAATAAATTATTATCTTAATACCAGGCAAGTATAATATTGGAATCAAGATGTTACTTATGACTATTTAATTATTTAACCATTGTCTAGAAATAAAGAAACTAAGTTTTATTAACATTTAGTAACTTTTCAAGTTATGGCTTTTAGAAAAAGCTTAACTAACTATTATAGTAAATATTTTTCTTGGCTATAGTTTAAATCGACCTAATTCGGGTGAATCTAGTATACAAATCAAATGCTCACTAGACATAATAATTACTTATGATAACAGAGACAATTAAAGAAACATTTAATATATAACTTTTATTTGTTTAAAAAACTTAATAACCAGTGCAAGTAAAAACGTTAATTTTATTAAAAAGATAACAACTTATTTTATGACTTTGCGGGCATTAATGTGAAGGAAATTCTTAAAGTACTTCCATCAGTCGTCTAGGGTTTGCTCTTCAACCACATGAACAATGGAGCCTTGTCCCATGGGGATGGTACAGTTGGATAAGGCTCCATTGTTCATGTGGTTTGAAGAGTGGGCCCTGGACGGCGTAGGGCAGTAGTTTAAAATTTCCTTCACATTAATGCCCGCAAACCCAAAAACCAATGTTCGTCAGAGAGTGATTTATCATTGTTAACAATTTCTATTTCAGTTTCTGTCCCCTTCTTACTTAATCATTTTCCAGTAAGGGGAGGTTAATATTTGGTTCATCTAAATTAAAAGTAAAGACCGTTGAACAATCAACATGATCATAAAAACACATTAATTTACTTTTCACGTCATTTGAAAATAATATCTTAGAACATGATACTAATGTTCTACATTTTCAAGTTTTTATGAAAATCTATATATTTTTTACTTTTTCATATTTCTTTTCTGATTTTGTCAGTAAAGCTGACTGTGTAAGAAATTGGAAAATAACGAAACTCACTTTTGTTTTAAAATAATTAATATACTGTGAACTGATGTTTGTAATAATATATATATATCACTTATATATGTGCTATTTTTATTATACTTTGATTTTATTAAACTATAGAGTATATGTAATTTTTTCGTATAAAAACTTTTAACTAGAACAAAAAATACAAATATATAAACATTGAAAATAAAAAGTGAAACTAAAAATGACTAAACAGTAAATAAACTTGAATATAAATAAAAAAAACTCGTAAAAATGAAGATTCCGATAAAAACTAACAACAATATGTCACCCTGCAAGACCGTACCAACTAATCATTTTTACTGGTGGCTAAATGGTTAACTTAATGGTTTGTCATAATAAAGTGTTTTGATGTTAAATGGTTAAATAGTTAAATGGTTAACTTAATGGTTTGTCATAATAAAGTGTTTCGATGTTAAATGGTTGAATGGTTGAATGGTTAAATGGATAAATGGGTAATGGTTAACTTAATGGTTTGTCATAATAAAGTGTTTTGATGTTACATGGTTAAATGATTAACTTAATGGTTTGTCATAATAAAGTGTTTTGATGTTGAATGATTAAATGGTTAACTTAATGGTGGTCATAATAAAGTGTTTTGATGTTAAATGGTTAAATAGTTAAATGGTTAACTGAATGGTTTGTCAAAATAAAGTGTTTTGATGTTTATTTAATGGTATGAGGCAATACAATCCGCAGAGGGGTCAAGAGGTGCTAATGAGACAGGGTCATTACAGAGGGGCGTCATGCACTGCTGCCACATGGCTTCATGACATTCTCATGATCCATCAAAAACTTAATTACTTTTTGCTTATATTCGTTATTAGGAAATTGTACCCATCGATGCCATGAAACTTTCATTATACGGATCGACAATAGCACAAGTGAGCTAAGTTATATGTTATTTGAATGAGGGTTACCTCACTTGTGCTATTTTAGATCCATATATTTATCTTCAACAAATTCATAGTTTGAGACAGTAATATTAATAGCACAGAAATATTAAAATAAAAAACCTAAAAAAATATTGATGTTATTCAAGTTTAACGATTGAATGGATAAGAAAAATTATCGTCGTCCAAGGTTATTTATAATCTAAGTCACTGAAAAGAAAAAGTTCAATAATATTTTTTTAATTCGATTTTATTCAAATCTTATATTTATCCTTTTTGTATTTTACCACACTCGCTGTTTTCAACCATTACGCCTAAGCACACACACGCGCGCGCGCGCCCACACACACACACACACACACACATACACATACACACACACAAACACACACACACACACACAGACACACACACGTACACACAAATAAATGTCCATAAGTACGTATTTCTGGTCGCATCACCACTTACACACATTTATATGTGAACGTTTTTTGTTGTTATTGTCGTTCATTACATATAATTTCAAGTTGAAATGAAGTCTCAAGCATCTAGTATAAAGTTACTAGAATCTACCAGAACTTGTCAGGCTCCTTGACCTAGTCACCTGAATAGACATCTATCATGTCTAGTCATTAGTTACACTTCAACATAAGAACTTACACAATTATTTTACTATCTCCCGAGAATTAAATTAACTCATTAATGCCTAACTAAATATCAACATAAGGACTAAAATACATTGAAGTTAATGTCGAAAACAACTCTTATCGTCCGGATCGAAATTTATCCTTCATGCAATAATGTCTTGATACTAATTATTCCCGCCATAGCTAAATGGCGCGTGCTGGAATTGGCGCGCATTTTTATTATTATTATTATATTGTTTAGCTTGGATGATTGAGAGTCAATGTGTCTTTGGGTTATTGGATTAATTATATTCTTAAATTCAAAAACAATTTTAATGTTTTTATTATTATTGATTATTTTGTTTATTAATTCTAACAAAACATGTTTTTTTTTAGAAATGCAGCAGACATTCACTTAACTGTAAATAAAACTGCAATAACATGGTGAAGACTAAACAAAACCCACAAACACACACATACTTTTGTATACATAAATTTAAAAATAAAACCAGATTAAAGGACTCTTTTCTTAAAAAAATGTTGGATTACAGAATTTAAAAAAACAATATTTTACAGCATAAAAAATACAAAGCAAATTAACATTGTATATATTTTTTAAAGATGATAAATACAACAATATGTAAAAATTGAATTACGAAAATAAAGAGAAAACTATTTGAAAACAGAATGATTATAATTTTGTGCAACTATATTGTGTTATTATTATTAAGTTCTGTAAGTCATGGTTCTCCCAAGTCTGTACATACACAATGCTCAGTATTTAATGTATTCATGAATGTGAAAAGTTATCCTTGCAAATAAATATTTCTGTTTGTTTTGAAATCCAAATTAATATTGATGAAACGAAAAAATAATATTAATTAATTAGCCGATCGATTATTTGACTTTTTTACTAGAAGCAAATATTCAAATAAACAAAAATCAAATCAAACCAATTAAGATAAATTAAAAGAACAAAAATTTGGAATTAATTGAATAAAAACCTCAACCAAGGGCAACGGATTCGCTAGAAGCGATTTTTAACCGTCCAATGATTCGATCTTCGATACTTTTTCGTCAAGAATCCGATGACTGTGCTTGAATATTCTTATGATGTCTAGAAAGCATGATAGTGATACCATAGATTAAGTCTTTGATCTATGGTGACACTTTTTCGTCAAGAATCCGATGACTGGCTTGAATGTTCTTATGATGTTTAGAAAATATGATACTGATAATTATTTTGTTTTTTAACCCTATAAAATCAGATGTAAGAACTCTTTACAATTTGTAATGAATATTTTAATGCAGTAAAATGGGTTTGTCTTTCTTTGTTTTGGGAGCACAGCTTCTCGTCTAACAGCTAGGTTAATGCTGTTGGATCTGGTTATTATATAGATTGGTGACCTCTTTGGAACAGTCGATGCCGTTGACAACCAGGCAGTGGATGTGCTCAACACCCATAAGCCATTTGGGAAGAAACTACAAATAAAAACTGACGTTTGTGATTCATTTTTTGTTTGATTAATTTCACTTTTTTTTTCTTACAAAAGTTGGATACATTCATCATCAACATCATCAGATGAGGAAGCGTTCGAAAACTGATGTTGAGTTAACCTCCACCTTTCTTTACGTATTTTTGTTTTTTCAACCTTGCTCAAGATGCCAGAGAACAGATAGTTTTGAATCTATATTAATATACACGCTGTAGGGTAGGTTGCGGAAACTAACAAATAAATTATTATAGAGTCCCTTAAAATGTGTTAAAGTCTGTAAACAGTATATCATTAGGATCAACGAACGTTTCCTAATAAGCTACATGTAATGTAAGCACCTAACACCTACTGTAGTATAATCTACATAGGAATGAAACTATAAAAGTGACAACAACGCATTTTGAATCAACCATACATTGAACTCCACTAAACTAGAATGTAATAGTGCAATTATTGAGAGATATAAACATTTGAAAATAAAATATTTTTTTCTGGATGCAATTCTACAACTTTGAAGAGTTAAGATAACCATAATGAAATCCCAAACTGAGCTGTAACGAAAAAAATATTTTACGGAGAGAACAAACAAATCTACGATTTCCACTTGGTTGCCCAAACTTAAGGAGTATAATCATTGGAAACCATCAACCAGACTCATTTAATCGCACGCTTGTCTCTCAAAAGATGTCAACCATTCAACCATTACTTAACTCATTTAATCTTTAAATAATTATTGGCACAAAGATTCAGATTAAGTGATTTGTCATTTTTTCATTTTTTGAAATGCGGAGAAAAGGCTGCCAGGGATGAAAATCATAAGATAAACTATGTTCATTCTGCTACAACAAAATTCTCACATTTCAAAACGCTTCGCACTTCATCAATCATATTTTTTGCAACGCAGTTTTCCTTTGAATTCACCTTGAAACATTACGTAAATATGAATCTTTTTTCTTGTGATTAGATTGTTACGCAGACCTGCAGATATACTCGTTGTGATGATTCACGTTTGTTATATAAACAAAGTTATGCCTTTTAAGATTATAGTAAAAATAAATCATTTCATTGACACCCGTACTATAATATACTTAGACCTGATTGTACCAACATGATTCTCGTGTGCGAAAAAATTAGTTCCAACTTTTTTTATAAATACATTTTCCTTGTTTACTACTGTATATGTTATTTATCTTTTTATATATATTTCGTGAATAGGAAATATATCTTATTAAGAAATACCTATGAATAAAATTATTTAAAAAGAGTACCTCTATAAGTGAGTTCTGTTAAAACATGTTAAAAAGCGTTTAAAAACTTCCACAAAACAAAACAGTAAACTGGAAAATGGAAGGGGTCTGCAATTTTTATGATCTTTTACTGTTTAAATTTAAATTAAATTAAACTAATTAAATTAAACTTAATTAAATTAGATTGAATTAAATTTAATTTAATTCAATTTAATTTAATTTAGTTAAATTTAATTTAATTTAATTCAACTTAATTAAAAGGTAACCAAACTATCTCAAAAATTTCGAGAAAAAACTGGACCACAAGTTTAATTCATTTCTTTATTATAATGTTTACCTTTTTTTCGTGTTTTTTATTTTTATCTTTTTAAATATTGTGAACTATTAGGAATTACGTATTTTGTGGTTAAATACTTTAAAACTAAAAAAGAAACAACCTCAATAGGTTTAATGAATATATAACTAACAAGACATGAAGATATTATACTGGTTGGAGAAATAAAGCTCCTCATAATTATTTTAAACCAAACATGGACAAGTTAAAATGTTATATGCTTAACACATTTGCTATCCCTAGTAGCATTTCAATGGCTAATTCTTGGCTATTTTCCAAGGGAACCATAGAATAGCCACTAAATCGTGGCTTATAGACACGGATCAGTCACTAACTAGGGATGGATGCTACTAGGTTATCCTGGATTCGAAAAACATACACGAGGCAGAGACGCTGACATTCAGATCAATCTGGATCCTTCTGGATACATATCGGTCCAGATTGAGCAGTAAACACAATCATAATAATAATAGTAATAATAATAATAGTAATAATAATAATAGTAAACATAATCATAATAATAATAGTAAACATAATCATAATAATAATAGTAATAATAATAATAGTAAACATATTCATAATAATAATAGTAATAATAATAATAGTAAACATAATCATAATAATAATAGTAATAATAATAATAGTAAACATAATTATAATAATAATAGTAATAATAATAATAGTAAACATAATCATAATAACTTTAAATGCCTACAAATGACAACAAATATTTTTCTTTCCAAGTAGATTGAAGGAAATAAAGGAAACAAAAATGGGAATTTTAAAAACATTTTCGTTTAGATTATTCGATAGTAAGAAATAAAATATTTATGAGGTTGAAAAATAAGAAATTTATTTCAGTAAAGTTGAATTATTTTATTGCATTTTATATCTTTTCTAAAATCAAACTTTTAATTATATATAATTTATGAATGCAGTAATGTTATAATTATAAGTTACTCCAATCGTATATAGATACTTGTCGGTTTTAATTATTCGATATACTTCTGATATTTTTTATTTCTTACAATATTCGTTTTGTTAGTAAAAATAATCATTGATTATCATTCTCTGGTGAACACTAGTTTGAGACTTTGTTGGCATTAATGTGAAGGACATTTTAATCAACCGTCCTCAGCAGTCCAGGCTTCGCTCTTCAAACCACATGAACATTGGAGCCGTATCCAAACTTACCATCCCCATCCATAAAAGACAATTAAGACTTAATATAAACACAAATGATGCAATAGAATTAAAAAAAAAAACTACTGACAATGTCTTACTTGCCACTAAATACTAGTTTACTAGTTTACTAAATACTAGTTTACTTCTTAAATACCAAAACTTAACTTTTCAGTCAAAATGTAAACCTGAACAGCAAAGGTAATTTATTCCAAGCTTTTATTATTTCATCAAATTATTTTAAACCAAAATGTTAAACAAACAACAAATTAATTTAAACATAGATGTATGTGCTACTTACGTACATTTGCTAATTAAATATGATCTATATTTAATTAATTTATATTTTATTACCTAATTATATAGCTATTTTCTTGGGAC
>JARUHE010352532.1:0-18062 GCA_031471125.1 Archaeomysis grebnitzkii
ACCATATTTATGGTACAGTATTTACCATATTTATGGTGCAATATTTACCATATTTATGGTACAGTATTTACCATATTTATGGTGCAATATTTACCATATTTATGGTACAGTATTTACCATATTGATGGTACAATATTTACAATATTTATGATGCAGTATTTACCATATTTAAGGTACAGTATTTACCATATTTAAGGTACAGTATTTACCATATTTATGGTACAGTATTTACCATATTTATGGTGCAATGTTTACCATATTGATGGTACAGTATTTACAATATTTATGATGCAGTATTTACCATATTTAAGGTACAGTATTTACCATATTTATGGTACAGTATTTACAATATTTATGATGCAGTATTTACCATATTTATGGTACAGTATTTACCATATTTATGGTACAGTATTTACCAACTTGATGATACAGTATTTACCATATTGATGGTACAGTATTTACCAAATTTATGGTACAGTATTTACCATATTTATGGTACAGTATTTACCATATTTATGGTACAGTATTTACCATATTGATGGTAGATGGTGTACTACATCTATGGTACGATGTTTGTCATATTTTTTAATTTCTTGACCTATAGCTAGGTCGTTGGGGGGCTGCCCTGGAAGTTTTTCTAAAACATATAAGGTCACATAATTAGCACATAAAGCCATGTTTATGTGCCTCTTGTAACAATTTATTGTGATCTAGCATCAAAAAACCCCGCATTCACAATAACCTGAATATTATTTTATATTTTTTGCTGTCATAATGTGATCCTTCTACCGTTGCCTGTTCAAGTTTTGCTCCTGTAACTTAATTACAGTATTGTTCAAGAAACTAATTTATATGCAAATAGACAGTTGTACATTGTTTGTTGGTTACTGTATAACATTAAAACACGATTAAGCAAAATATTCATATTTATGTTTATCTGTAAAGATGATTAAATAATTGAAAACTGTATATTTTTTATAATATTTCCGTTGAAAATGATATTTATTTCTTGAGCGATACTACAGTTAGTTATAATTTCATTGCTCATGTAGCTTGACAAACAAACTCTGATCAAAGAGAGTAGTAATTGGAGAATTTACTTCACATTTATACCCGCAAAATGATCACACTGAAACCACCTGACTAACAGACTACACCTTCAATACATTGAAAATACTTTTATGTCTAAGATAGTCAAAATGCCATCATAAAATTGACTAGCCTTTATTAACAGTGATCGCTTTTTTATTGATTTAATCAACTTTCTTGTGATTCAATCAAACTCGTATCACATTGTACCATTATTAAGGTTGAACAAGAAATTTGTGTACTGTAAACTAGAGTTTCTCTGTAAATAAATGTTTAAGGAAACGCTACACATAACTGCATACTGTACTTGAGAAATATATTTAAAAATAGATTAAAATTTGTGTATAAGATAATAATTTGTAATAAAATACCGTTTTATAATCCCTCCATTTTGTAAAATTGATTAATAAGCTTTATATTTGCTTATTCATGTCTAAGACTGGTCTCACAGGAGGTTGAGTTACGCACGTTCATTACAGCCCACAGGAGAATTATGCATTCAATTATTTCTAGCTATAGGCTTGAAGACTAAACTTTACTTTATATTTTTAAATGTTAAGCAATTGATTTTGAATATTGACTCATTAGCACATGGAAACATGTATCATGAGGAATAAAATACTTTAAAGTTAGCATTGAAAAAAACTACCCTTCATAAATTGATGAAAAAACATTTTGCGTTGAGTTGAAGTCAAGCTTGGCAGTGTTTTTATCGTATTTATGGCAGAAATACAGAGGAATTACCAATAAAAATGACATTATGGTCTAATAAACCGCTTCCTTTCATTTACTATATATTTCAGAAAACTGTAGTGAAATCTTTGTATGTTAACGTATTGGTAGCGTTAATATAAGTTATAATGATAATAAAATTGCTCTTATCGAACTTAGCCGATCTCTGCCGGTTTTCCACTACCTACTACCCACATCAAGCGATGTCTACCATAAAGATATGACGTTTCCTCAAAGCCCACAATTGATAAGTTAGTCAAGTGTTTTCAGTATATTGTGTGGCGAACTAATGAGTTAATTGAGTAGAGTGTCGTTAAATGTATATGCCTAAATAAATATTAGTTTTATAGACGACGCTGTGGCCGATCCATATATTCTTAGGCAACTACCTGTATTACCATTCCAGAGTTTATAAGTTTCAATTGTTTTTCGTCTCATGACCTCGTTCTATAAGAACGATGCTAAGTAATGTTATAAATGTTATCGAAAGTTTACCTTGGCTTCAAAAAAAAGGTGTCTGCTATGCATTTCTTAAACAATAATTGGTTAATTGCATGGTCCCATAATTTTCCAAAACTTATATTCTTATTAATCTTCAACTAAACATATTTAATGTTTGCATATATAAACATATATTTAATTATTTCTATATTAATAAAAAACTGTAGATTTTTTGTATTGAAAGGATAAACAAAAATTATAATTAGTGAAAAAGTGTAAAAGTTATAATTATGTTATAGTCTAACTTGAATTATTTTTTTACACTGGAAAGCAACATTGAAACCACCATTTCTTTGTTTCGTTACGTGATTAAATTAATTGAAGAAAACTTTCCCTTTCTAACAAATCTATTTTTCTGATAGTGAATTTTTTTTCTTTTTGTCTTCATCAGTTTTTAGGAAAAAGTTTCTTTCGTGATATTTTCAACATATTTATTTATGCTTTTATTGTCGTCATTAGAGAATATCTTTTTAATAACGTAATGAACCTACAGATGCTTAAGATGATGGGAACGCATGCAAGTTTTTTTTAAATTATCCAAACTAGTTTTATCCCTCAAACAAATCAAAGTTTGTCCTAATTAAAAACCTGAGAAGTACCCATAAAATGGGGTTGTTTCAGCTCTTAACGAACTTAAGAAAACCTTCAATTGAAAGTTTTTAAAAACCCTTTTAAAATCATTCACCAAACTCAAAACAATCCTACTAACAACCTTAAAAAGTTAATACTAAGGTTTGTTATACGGGACATACGACACAAGTTTGTGACAAACATACTACGAACGTCTGTTATAAGGTGTATACACCACTAGCTTGTGACAAACTTAATACGACTGTTTGCTGTAAGGTAAATGCGACAAAAATATGTAATTACTTGATAAGAACGTTCGTTGGTGAATAATTTTATAAAATTCCTTAAAAAATTACTAATAAGTTCTTTTTAAGCTCGTAAAGATATTGAAACAACCCCGTTTTTTAGGGCTACATTAGGTTCGACTTTGGTTTTTGATTAAGACAAACTTGGAAGAAATATTTTTTCAAGATCATTTTTGGGGGAGATGTATTACAGGTTTATCACCTCATTGATTTATTTTCATCATACGGTTTAATATTAACTTGGCTCTTCTGAAACAACCTGAAGATAGCAATTGACATTTCTTTGTCTTTGCAAGACAAAAGCGGTGGATCATTATGTTTTAAATACATATAAATTCACTAAGTTTGGAATATTGTATTTGTATTATAATAATAATTCCAGCTTTTGTATAGCGCTTCACATACTTATTATGTATTGTGTATGCTAAGGATATGTTTCCTTCGAGTTGGGGTAGGCTTAGCATGTACGATCTAACAAATATGTATGTATAGAATTTATTATTGTATTACTATACTTTATTAATTTATTTTTTCATGAAAAACACACACTATATTTGTTCGTCCCTTTCTTTTAATTTAATTCATTTAATTGAAATAATATAAAAAGAACGAAAGTATATGAAGTGTGACTCAGCAATAATTTAGAATAAATATTTAAAATACAAGCAATCGCGATCTACATAAAAGAATCGTTGGCTTTACATATTTACCAATTATGCAAATGGCAAGCAAACGCACCTCTGCTTTCTCCATATCACCGCATTCACAAGCACTCATGTCTGCCTCCCCCATGCAAATATTATCTTGGAGAAATATCACAACTTTCATTTTTTTTCATTGTTGAAATTCGGACAACTTGAGTCAAATTTATATCTGCGATTCCTTTTTCTTCTCAGTTTATATACATACTTCTACTGTATGTATTTTATATGTATAGATATACATATGTGTGTGTGTGTGTGCATGTCTCGGCATGTGTGTTTGCGCGTTTGTGTGTATGTTTGGTTTGTATATGTGTGTGTGGGTGAGTGGGTGTGTTGATATGTATGTATGTGTATGTGTGCGTGTGCGTGTGCGTGTGCGTGTGCGTGTGTGTGTGTGTGTGTGTGTGTGTGTGTGGTTAGTAATTTACCAATCAGTACAATAAAGTACTTGTATTAATAATATACAAATAAATTTTGTTTAGCCATTTATTCTAGCAATAAACTTATTTTTTGACAGGTTAAATTAAATCGTGTGTCTGTTTGTTAATTTCTAAAACAAAAAAATACTCTTAAGACATTATTTCAGAATTTTTTTATATTTTGATGCTTATAATTAACCTTGATGAATTCCAAGCAATAAATTTAATAGATTTCATTTTTATCAGTTAATGTTACTTGTTCATTTAATGATTATTTATTTGAAAATTTAAACATTAACTAGAATTGATTAGTTTAGGGTAAGTTACGATAATGCGTCCACCAGGTTAAAAAATTATAATAGATTTCTTCAAAATTTGTAGAAGTTTAAAAACAATATATCGATAGAATTTACGCATGACCCCCCAAGAAAAGTACGTACGCGTACTAGACGTACCTTACGTACCTGAACTAAATGAGCACGTACTTGGCACGTTATATCCACAAAAACACTTACGTACGTATTTTGTAGATACAAAAATACCAAACCTGGACATATTTTGTAAGAAAACGCACCGAACGTATGTTTTTTTACAACGTACGTTTGGTACGCGTATGTACGTACAACGTATTTCTTCTGGGAGGGAATTTATGATAAACTACAGATAATGTCAACACTTAAAACCTAATGTATTATAATATACACTCGTGAATGTTGACGTATTGATGATAAATAACAAATATTGAATAATGAATAATGAATAATAAATAATGAATATTAAATAAATGATAATGAATAATGAAAAATGAATAATGAATAATGAATAATGAATAATGAATAATGAATAATGAATAATGAATAATGAATAAAAAATACTGAAAAAAACTGAAAATAAAACTATAAATATAAATAAATCAAATATAATGAATAATAATAATATAATCATAGAAATAAAACTGTTGCAGTTAGATTGAACATAAACAGAAAGTTAAAAGTACAAATTAGAATAACAATTTAGTTAAGTTCTTAAAAGTATTTAAAAAATTATGATTAAAATAATTTTGCTTAATTTATCATAAAAGTTTTTAATGAAAAAAAGCAAACACAAAAATTAAAGTTTTTCGAGACAAATGTAATTATTTAATCAAAGCTATTCTTGCAAAATTATAATAATTGCAGTAATTAAAAATAATGATTGTATTTAACCTGTTTTCTTGTTTTTATTTTGTAATGTTTATTAGAAAAACAGAATTTTTTCGTTTTACTGTCGTAGCAAAAGCTCTACACAGTTTTTCCTTTTCTGTCGTCTGCGTCTGTGTATGCGTCTGAGTCTGCGTCTGTGGCGTGAATAAAGCATAATTACAGAGTATCAACTAATTGTTTTTATTTTATGTTGATACATCATCCTAATATACTTGATTAGGAAGATTTTTGATTAAATAACCGATTTAATTCTAACAATATTAACTGATGTATTGATATTTTTATGACAATTTTGGCTAACCCCTTCTTTTTCCATGCTAAGAAGTTTTGTTTACCAATTTATTTTTAGCATAACTTTTTTGCGGATGGTCTATTATAATGAGGTACATGCTTAACTAAAACTTATGAATAGCTCTACACCTTTGATTCAATAAAAAAAGCCTCACATCATTTATTTTGTGCATAACTTTTTTATTTTTGGTTTTACAGCAGGTTGTGAGCATAAATAAAAGATTTATGCATTATGAATGATCTATACTGAATACATTTTACTGTAAAACTTGAATTTTTGGAAATAACTTTGTTTTTATGCTGTTTTTGGACTTGTTTTTTTTTAAAAATAGAGTAAACATTTTTTTATTTTTAGCTTAAAAGCGATCATTATTGAACACAAATAAAAAATATATGCATTATAAATGACCCATCTTGAATACATTTTTCTGTAAAACTTCAACTTATTGAAATACCTTCGTTTTTATACTGATTTTTAACGTACATTAAACATTTTTTTTAGTTTTTTGGTTTTACAGCAATAATTATTGAACATAAATATTTCTGTAAAACTTTAATTTATTGAAAAACTCATTTTAATGCTGTTTATGAACTAGTGGCTTTTTCCAAAGTGGAGTAAACATTTTTTTAATTATTGCACATAAATGAAAGATATATGCATTATGAATGATCCTTCATAAATAAAATTCTCTGTAAAACTTGAATTTATTGAAATAATTAAATTTTTATATGGACTTGTCGAATTTAGATGAACGATTTATAAATGTCTCCGATATAAACCCATATGGTTAGCTTTGTACTAAAACTAAAACTAAAGTAGTCTAAACATGTTTTTTGCTGTGATTTTTATCAAAATAAATTTTATTTTACAGATTTTTTTAATGGACAGGAGACTTTATATATAATTCTGAGCATTATTGTCCAGAATAATTTTTGGTTAAATAAATATTTGTTTAAATAATAGGTTTGTAAATCTTAGTTCTGGCACCACTTAGTAGAACTACGAAAACAAAATTTGTTTTACATGTTTTTTATTGTTATATAATTCACAAAAATGTTGTCCAGAATATTTTTATTTTGTAAAATGAATAAATATAGAATTATAAAAAAGTGGATTTTTTCAATTTTTTTGGGATATATTAGTAATTTTGTTGTTTTCATAACTTTTACTCAGTCACAGCCTTAATTCGTTTATGAATTTCCTCGTTTATATCTGGTTTTACAGCAATAATTGTTGAATATAAATGAAAGATATATGCATTATGAATGATCTATATCGAATAGAAAAATTCAGAATAGAAACTAGAATTTATTGAAATAACTAGGCCTATGCTTTTATGGTGTTTATGAATTTGTAAATTTGTCAAAAGTAGGCTAAACATGTTTTTTATTTCTATCTTAGAGCAATGATCATTTAACCTAAATGAAAGTTATATGCATTAGGAGGAATGGTAATTTTGAATAATCTTTTTTTCTGGAACATGAATTTATTGAAATAACTACGTTTTGGTATGGACTTTTTGAGTACCGTGTCATAAATACCTTCACTACCGTATCATAAATAAGGTAAGATTGTATCATAAATACGGTAGGTCCCGTGTCATAAATACGGTAAGTACTATATCATAAATACGGTAAGTACCGTATCATAAATACGGTAAGTACCATGTCATAAATACGGTAAGTACCGTATCATAAATACCATAGGTGCCGTATCATAAATACCATAAGTACCGTATCATAAATACCATCAGTACCGTATCATAAATACGGTAAGTACTGTATCATAAATACGGTAAGTACCGTGTCATAAATATGGTAAGTACCGTATCATAAATACGGTAAGTACTGTATCATAAATACGGTAAGTACCGTGTCATAAATACGGTAAATACCGTATCATAAATACGGTAAGTACCGTATCATAAATACGGTAAGTACTCTATCATAAATACAGTAAGTACCGTATCATAAATACGGTAAGTACCGTATCATAAATACGGTAAGTACCGTGTCATAAATACCATAGATACCGTATCATAAATACCATAGATACCATATCATAAATACGGTAAGTACTGATTCATAAATATGGTAAGTACAGTATCTTAAATACCATAAGTACCTTCTCATAAATATCATAAGTACAGTATCATAAATATGTAAAGTACCGTATCACAAATACCGTAAGTACCGTATTATAAATACTATAACTATCGTATCATAAATACGGTAAGTACCGTATCATAAATACCTTAAGTACCGTATCATAAATACTGTAAGTACCGTATCATAAATATGGTAAGTACCGTATCATAAATATGGTAAGTACCGTATCATAAATATGGTTATTACATTATCTTAAATACCATAAGTGCCGTATCTTAAATACCATAAGTACCGTATCTTAAATACCATAAGTACCGTATTATCAATACCATAAGTACCGTATCATATATATGGTAAGTACAGTATCTTAAACATCATGAGTACCGTATCATACATATCATTAAGTACCGTATCATAAATACTATAATTACACTATCATAAATATGGTAAAGACCGTGTCATAAATACCTTAAGTACCGTATCATAAATAGTATAAGTATCGTATCAAAAATACCATAAGTACTGTATCATAAATATCATAGGTACCGCATCATAAATACTATAAGTACCGTATCATAAATACCATAATTACCGTATCATAAAAATCATAAGAACTGTATTATAAATACCATAAGTACCGTATTATAAACACGGTAAGTACCGTATCATAAATATGGTAAGTACCGTATCATAAATATGGTAAGTACAGTATCTTAAATACCATAAGTACAGTATCATAAATATTATAAATATTATAAGTACTGTGTCATAAATACCATAAGTACCGTATCATAAATATTATAAATATCATAAGTACTGTATCATAAATACCATAAGTACCGTATCATAAATATCATAAGTAACACATCATAAACACCATAATTACCGTATCATAAATATCATAAGTACCGTATCATAAATATCATAAGTACCGTATCATAAATACAATAATTACCGTATCATAAATATCATAAGTACTGTATCATAAATACCATAAGTACCGTATCATAAATACGGTAAGTACCGTATCATAAATATTGTAAGTACAGTATCTTAAATAGCATAAGTACTGTATCATAAATATCATAAGTACCGTATCATAAATACCATAATTACCGTATCATAAATATCATAAGTACTGTATCATAAATATCATAAGTACCGTATCATAAGTACGTAGTATATGCCTATATTGCATCATACTGTTATGTCATGAAATGCTTTAGAGAGATAAAACTAATTTTAAAAAAGGCTTCAAAAGAATTCAAAGTTGAAAAGCTATTTGTGTCAATACTTTTGTTTTAGATGTTCTTTTCTTTGGATCAAATTTCTTTTCATTTGTTCAACTTTCATAAATACATTTTTCCTTCAATTCTTTGATGGTTTGATGCGGAAAAATAGTCTTTGTTCAACAGTTTAGGTATTATCATCCATGAAATAAGAGTTCTCCACAACTAGAAAATCTGCAAAATTATAGTTTGCAATTTTTTTGGATGTTGTACAACATTAAAAACAAATAAGCAAAAGCGCATATCTCGGTTTTATTTCTAATAATGATTGAATAGTTTAAAAATTTATTTTTAAAAAATCAACTGACGAGGCTTCTCATTTCTTGGGCGTAGTATGATTACATAAAATCGTATTTACAGAAAACACTGAAAACAATTGACTAACTTTATATGTCTAAGATAGTCAAAATTGACTAACCTTTGTTAACAAGAAGGATGCGACCGTATTCATTTATTTAGTTTTATTTATTTAATTGCTTAGTTTTTCATTTCTTTATTTAGTCTTTATTTGTATTTGATTAATTGTTTATTTATTCATTTATTTATTTAGTCTTTATTTGTGTTTATTTAATTGTTTATTTATGCATTTATTTATTTATTTAGTCTTTATTTGTTTATTTATTCATTTATTTCTTAGGCTTTATTTGTATTCATTTAATTGTTCATTTATTCATTTATTCGTTTATTTTATTACTCTTTATTTGTATTTATTAATTGTTTAGTTATTCATTTATTTATTTAATCTTTATTTATATTCATTCATTTGCTCATTTATGCATTTATTTATTTAGTCTTTATTTGTATTAGTTTAATTGTTTATTTATGCATTTATTTATTTAGTCTTTATTTGCATTTATTTATTTGTTTAGGTATTCATTTATTTTTAGTCTTTATTTTTATTTATTTAATTGTTCATTTATTAATTTATTCATTTATTTTTTAGTTTTTATTATTTGTATAATTTATCGAAACCAAATCCAAACCTGTGAAAATTATTAAAATAAAATATATAAACTCGTAAACAAATTAACATTTAGCCAACAAAATATATCTTATCCTAAACATGACAGACACTAACAAATGATTTTGCTAATTTTTTCAACAATTAAGTTATTCAAATAATTTCAAAAACAAATCAAACTGTACAATTAGAATCTATACATGAATCTGTAGTCGACTACAGATCTTTAACTTCAAGTCTCTCTTCTATGAAAAATTTCAACGAATTTACACATGAAGCTGTATCAAAAATAATAATGTCAACCCAATCTAAGACAACTTCGCTTGATAAAATTCCCACTCACCTCCTTAAACAAGCTATGCCATCACTTATCAAACCAATAACTGCAATAGTAAACAAATCACTCTATACTGGTATATTTCTATCTGCATGGAAAACAGCATACATTACTCCAATCGTAAATAAACCAAATGCAGAAACTATATACTCAAATTAAAGGCCTATCAGCATTCTCCCCTACATTTCAAAAAATGTTGAAATGGCCGCCATTTCTTGTTATATCCCACAGCTGAATAAGTTCACACTTTTCAAAGATTTCAATTCTACATACAAGGCAACAATAACACCGAAACACTTCTGAGTAAAATCAACTCAGATATTACTAATAATATGCACAATAAACATCTTACACTACTCATCCTTCTTGACCTATCTGCCGCATTCGATACCGTAGAGCACACTAAACTAATTGACATATTACAACACCTTTTCAATATAAATGACACTAATCTTAACTAGATCAAATAATATCTAAGTGACAGATATCAAATAGTCAAAATAAATAACAATTAATCCACCCCTTATAAATTACAGTATGGTGTCCCTCAGGGTAGCTGTATTGTACCAATAATGTTCATAGCCTATATATCGTATCTATACAAACTAACATACAATTTGCCTCCATAAATAGCCGGCTTTACTGGGGAAAATTAATTCTATAATTCTTTTAGGCCACACAAATCCGATATTCAACAGGCAATTTCACATATAAATAATACAGTAGCTGAGACAAGAAACTTCTTACTCACACAACATATTTTACTTAATGACACAAAAACAGAACTACTTATAATGGGAAACAAATATTTAACATTTAAAATTGAAGAAATCACTTTAAAACACAGCAGCAAGAATAATAACTCAAACAAATAAATACAACCCCATTACACCTATACTCCATCAATTACACTGGTTAACTGTCGAAAAAAGAATAACTTTTAAAATCGCTCTTTTGACATACAAATGTCTTAATAATCTTGCACCTTCTTATTTATTTAATCAACTTATACAATGTCAACAAACTCGTACACTGCGCTCATCATCCAAATTATTATTGAAAGTCTCCAGTATAAAAACAAATTTTGGATCTCGCTCCTTTACATATGCATCAGCAATAGTATATAATTAATTACCAGAAGAAATAAAACGTGCACATCAGTAAATTCATTTAAAAGTAATCTAAAAACCTATATGTTCAAATTATAAAAATGGATCCCATTATTATGAGTTTTGGTTGTAGTACTTATGTGAAGCGTCCTGGAGAGTGTCTTTCGACACTTTAGAGTGCTATACAAGAGAAGAAAATATTATTATTATTATTATTTTATTAATTGTTCATTTATTCATTTATTTTTTAGTCTTTATTTGTATTTATCTATTTATTCATTCATTTACTTAATCTTTATTTGGATTCGTTTAATTGTTTATTTATGCATTTATTAACGTAATCTTTATTTGTATTCATTCAATTGCTTATTTATGCATTTATTTATTTAGTTTTTATTTGTATTTGTTTATATTATTTGTATTTCAATCATTTTTTTCTTGATGCAATCAAAATCGTACAACATTATGCAATATGATTGAATAACAAAAAAATGATTGAATCAAGAAAACGTTGATTAAATCAAGTTGTTGCATCGAGATCACGACTTATCTTTTTATTTACTCAAACTAAGTAAATATCAACTTTTTCAAGGTTAATTGATGCAATATCCGTTACACCGATTAGTTGATATCGATGTAGAAGTAGGTCAATTTATGAACAAATTTAAAATGTTATTTCATTATATAATTTATATTATTATATTATTATATTGATATATTGTTATATTATTATATTGCTGTATTATTATATTATAACACTTTATTATTATGTTATTGCATTGTTATATTGCTATATTATTATATTAGTATATTCTTATATTGTTACATTATTTATTACATTGCTATAGTATTCTATTATGATACTATTTCATTATTATATTATTATGTTTTTCTATTATTGTATTATTATATTATGATACTATTACCTTATTATACGGCATTATGTAACACAACAATATACATGAAACAACTGACCATATGGATCGACAAGGGCACAAATGAGGTAACTCATATTCAAATAAAATAAAACTTACCTCACTTGTCCTATTTTCGATCCACTGATAAAGGCAATCATTATGAAAGTTAACCACACAAATAACATAGCGAAGATCAACAATAATAATGAGATCATTTATACCAATTGAATGTGAATACAAGTGTAAAGCCTCAATAAAATTGAATTAAATCTTGCAAATATCTTTTATTGTAATACAATTTCAAATTCGGTTGAATTTTGTCAGAATAATGAAATAATTCAAATGCGAATTATTCGATTTTTATTAAAATGTAAACAACGTTAAAAATATTTATTCTATTTTAAAATTTTATTTGATTTTCAAATTGAAATCTTTCTTCATATTTGTTTTACGCACGTTTTTAAATTTTATGTATATATAAATTTTTTTTTATATGAGTCAACAATAGCACAAGTGAGGTAAGTTTTATGTTATTTCAATGTGGGTTACCTCACTTGTACTTTTGTAGATCCAATTATTTATATATAAATAATTCTAGTTTATTTACAATCAACTCCGATACTTTCGCCTAGTTTGCTAGATTAGTACAAGCATACTAGACTGAAGATATTAAGAATATACTGTTAAGAAGATCCGTTATTTCAACGGAAATGTTGAAGGGTTCATTTCAACAACAGAATTTAAAAAAGGTTCCGTTTTCTATTTTAGTTCTTTAATTTATTAGTAAAATATAATATTTACAGAATATTCTGTATGATAATATTTACAGAATAATTTGTATGTCAATGTTTACAGAATAGTATGTATGTTAATGTGTACATAATATTATGGATGATAATATTTACAGAATATCATGTATGATAATGTTTACACAATACTATGGATAATAATATTTACAGAATATTATGTATGTTAATGTGTACATAATACTATGGATGATAATATTTACAGAATATTATGTATGATAATGTTTACACAATACTATGGATAATAATATTTACAGAATATTATGTATGATAATATTTACAAAACATTATATATGATAATGTTTACAGAATGTTATGTATGATAACATTTACAGAATATTATGTATGATATTGTTTACTGAATATTATGTATGATAATGTTTACAGAATATTATGTATGATAATATTTATAGAATATTATGTATGATAATATTTACAGAATATTATGTATGATAATATTTACAGAATATTATGTATGATAACATTTACAGAATATTATGTATGATAATGTTTACAGAATGTTATGTATGGTAATATTTTCAGTACATTATGTATGATAATGTTTACAGAATATTATGTATGATAATATTTACAGAATGTTATGTATGATAACATTTACAGAATATTATGTATGATAATGTTTACAGAATATTATGGATGATAATATTTACAGAATATTATGTATGATAATATTTACAGAATGTTATGTATGATAATGTTTACATAATACTATGGATAATAATATTTACAGAATATTATATATGATAATGTTTACAGAATATTGTGTATGATAACATTTACAGAATATTATGTATGATAATATTTAGAGAATATCATATATGATAATGTTTACAGAATATTATGTATGATAACATTTACAGAATATTATGTATGATAATATTTACTGAGTATTATGGATGATAATATTGTTCTACCATACAACAAATCAGGTAAAATCAGCCTTGTTATGCCTATGAATCATTTTTGTTCTATTTTATAATCAACGTTGTTCTTAGGCAAGAAAAATGTTAATATCGTTTTTTGAGTCCTTAGAAATATGCTGAAAGGATAATTGAATGAAGATGAGCTTTTATTACGTAGATGAGCTCAACTATTTAACGCAGTGTGTCAAAATAAGATAATTAATGAGATTAATCGTTTAATTTCTTTTTCATTAGAAAATAATTGACATTTTACTTATTTTAACGGCTTCAGTTAATTATTTTGTTCATTCAAGGAAACTAAATCAGTCTTTAGACATTTTATCTTTTCTTAAATATTATCATTAATATATTGCTTTATTATTTCTCTCATTAAATTTGTGTTAAAGAAAACACTTCTTAAAAGAATGAGTATTTATGTTTTAGGAGACTGAAACTAACCATTATATTTCATTTTCAATTCGTTTCGTTCAACCTTACACTGAAAAACCTTGACTAACTTTTATGTCTACTATAGTCAAAATTTACATAAAATTGACTAACCTTTACTTTCAGTGGACAGAGTTCGCTTTTCAAACCACATAAACATAGAAGTCTCAACCAACTGCACCCATTGGTACGATATGATACGATTTTGATTGAATCACGAGAAAGTTTATTAATAAATTAAGGTTAAAAGTTATTAAATCTGATTTCAATTTGAACTATCTTATGCATAAAAGTTAGTGAAGTGGTTTCAGTGAATGGTTAGCGAATGGCCTTAATAATAGTACCGGCAAATAAATAAACAAAGATTGATTAATTGACAGTAAATTGTTTCGTTGGCATGACACTAAAGATTTCAGTTCCGCTATAATTATAATTTAAAATTACACTTACAATTTTGAAAAAAAAATCTAAATTATACTTTCTTGTAAAAGTTACCATAACATCAAGAAATATATTGTTTTTATATGATGTTAAATAGAACAAAGCTCAAATAAATTGTATGTTACGAAACTGTATTTCTTTTGACATTTTCCATTTAATTATTATAAACAATAATTCTTTTTAAAAACAAAACAATTGTAAAATACATTTGTTTCAGTTTTGTATTGTTAATATTGTCATAATAAAAAACAATTATATATATTTTCAATGATATTAACAGCAATGGAGTTTAAATACTTTTTTTCTTTAAAAATAACTGAACAAACAGTTTGTCTTTTGATATTTTTTTAATTAATTTTACAAATAATAACACAGTTTTTTGAATCATTTTAATTTCAGTTTTTATTATAAACAATTTCATAACAAAGAAATAATTAATCATCGTTTTTCTATGGTATTAACAACAACAAAGTTAAAACAGGCCAAGTTGTTTTTTTGTAAAGATACTTCAAGAAACTTTTGTCTTTGATGTTTTTTCATTAACACGTTAACAATTTCATGTAGCACCGGTGATACAATGTCTAATGGCTTATTCCATCTCATGTATCACCGGTGTTACAAGAAACGTTTACAGGGCTACATTCTTGTTTCATAGCAAATGCAATATTTAATCATTTACGCCATGCAGTGTTTAAAGTAATATTTGTTTATAGAACTATCCGAGCTGAATTAATAACAATCCTAACCCTTTGATGTATGTTGAGACTTTTAAACGATGTTTAACAAGACTTATTGTCAATGCAAAGTTCATTGTAATGCAGACTTCACTGAAAACACTTGACTAACTTTTATATCTAAGATAGTCAAAATTGATATCACCAAATTGACTAACCTTTGGTAACAGTGCAAACTTTTTTCTGGGTTCAATCAAAATCGTATCACATGGATACAATGTGATTCAATTTTGATGAAATCACAAGAAAGTTGATCGAATCAAAAATAATTGGGCACTGATAACAAAAGTTATTCATTTTTTTATGTCAATTTTGACTATCTAAGACATAAAAGTTAGTCAAATGTTTTCAATGCTTACGACAATAACTTTTTCAGGCGTTACAAGATTAATTTTAGCTACAAATGAAAAGGCAGTTTGAACGATGATATAAATTAGATGTTCTCAAATGTCTAGATAAATCACCGTCAGCTTGACATTAATCATCACAAATGATGATCTTCAATGTATTTTACATTATAATTAAAAACGAGTTTGACCTGTAAATAAGTGTTCACAGACTTGTAATGGTCCTTAATTGAGAAAGAGAGAAAGAGAGCGTATAAAAATAAGAGTAGGAGGAGGAAGGAAGGATATGATAAAAGAAGAGCATGATACCGAGGGAGGGAGGGAGAGAGAGAGAAGGTGGTTCCTTCGCAGACTCTTTAAAGAGCAAAACTGTTTCTTACCTTGAACTGATATTGCTCTGGTTCATTAAGCAGTTTCTCCTAAATATTTTCTTGTATAAAAACATACAATGTGTCTGTAAGTTTTTATGATATTTATATATGTATATATATATATGTATATACATAAGTGTGTGTGTCTTTGTGTGTGTTTGTAAAAAAGTTGTGTATACAATGCAAAAATAAAATAATAAAAGTTCATTAATAGCTTAAACTTGAATATTTTACTTAAATATTCATCAAGATGTAAGAGGTCCGACACCCTGTGCAATACAACATAATAATTACAGACTCCGACATTCTTTAACACTCATTAGCGCTTCACATACTACATTTTATTATTACTATTTATCAAGTTATATGTACCCTAAGAATATGCAACCGGCATAAAGTGTTTCATGAAGCCAAAGTAAGTTTAAAACTTATGAAATAAGACGGCCGTCTGTTGATTAATTCTATCTAAGTAAATCTCATTTGTATTGATGCTAGGTCACTCCAACCTTGTATTGGGAAGTAGTAAGTCTTTCTTTAAAAACTGCCATGCTGAGCTTATCCCAGGTTGGATGAAATGCCAAACGTCGGCTGCATATCCTTAGGGTACACATTATTTGATGTAGTAATGATAACAAAGTATGAATATGTATAAAAAAACTGTGATTGTTAATATATTAATTAATTACAATTCACGTTAAATGTTTTCTATGGCTATAATGAACTTATATTGCCTCGTTAAGTTTTTTAGAAATAATATAAATTTATTTCAAGTTTATTTATGTTAATTAAATTACGATTTTAATTTATTTTCAACACTTCAGTTCAATGTTTTCGTTAAGTAGGTAGTATCTGTACGTAAAATGTAATAAAAATCGTTGAATCTTGTAAAAAGTATGTAAACTAGCAAACAGCTTCTTTTTTTAATAAAAATGGAAAGTGTTCCTTAAATTCCATAACATTAATGTATGCAACACTTTCAAAGGAGTTAAATTGATTATGCACTTTTAAGTATGGCTATTCAATAAAATATTGATTGGTATACTTATTTATGTATCATGTTGCTATATTTAATCACTCAAACCGAATAAATTTAAACTAATTTATGGTTTCCCTAGTTGATTGATTTCAATTTAATATTGAGTTATTATGAACAACTCCAGTTCGAAAATGTACTTTACTTGAACATTTGAAAAGCAAAAATGAAAAAGAAATTGTTTCTGTTTGAAAACTATAACTAAAAATGCTAAAACTTACAAGCCAAATTTGTATAAGCTATTATGATACAAAATGTGTATCATTTTAATGCTATTTGTGCGAATAAATAGATTGTTAAGTAGAGCACAAGTCTAAGAGGTTTATATCTTTCAGGTCGTTTTCTACAGAATGAATTCACATGTTCCAAAATCATTTTAATCATCTTAAAAAATTTTACTTCTGATTTTGACATCACTTAAAGCT
>JARUHE010352533.1:0-10026 GCA_031471125.1 Archaeomysis grebnitzkii
CGCAAAGCTAACTTCATTTTTCATTCATTATGAAAAATAAAGTTAGCTTTGCGCAGCGGCAGTATCGTAACCAATGAGGTGCGATTATTTATGTCGGTTGGTCCGCCAAAGTATTTGACAGAAAAATTATGTTTTTCTTACTTCTAAATAACTATTCAAATTTTGACGTTTTTTCTTTTTTCTTTGAAGTCCTCATAAATTATGTTTTTAATACAATTTATCTGAGAAAGAAAGTGACAGTCGTTCTTAGAAGTTTATTGTTTTACATCATTTTAATTCCTTTATGAAAAGTTATCTTAGTTCGCTTACACATACGACCAGCCAATGTTTTTTGCTTTAAACATATAACATTAATTTCAATTGCTATTCTTCTATTTATAATAACTATAGGCTAATAATTTTATATTTGATAAATGTGTTAATTATTAATGTTTGTATGCACATATATACCTTTGTAACAAAGTTAAACATTACATATTGATTTTAATATGTAAGCATGTAGGTAGACTATGATTTCAATATTTTGTAGCATAACTTACAATTGATGAAAATAATTCTTTTAATATTTAGTTTCCAAATAATTATGGCATCTAAGAAATAACATTTAATTTCATCCTCATCACAATGCTTTGGTTTATATCCTTAACAACTAAATATAATTGTTCTAGGCTAATTAACAATTTTGGTAAGAAACGATTTTAAATAAATGTTTGTAATTTTTATAATGCTATACAGAAGATAAACATTGTGCCAATATTTGCTCCTTTTTCTAATGAAATTGGGCTGTAAATACAAATCAATATATGGCAACCCTGTTTTCCAATTTCTTTCAGACTTGTCAGAGCATCCGTCTTTGAAATCACTCTATGCTGATAGATGTAATTGTGCGTGGATGTTGTTTTAAATTTTGTAACAACTTATTTTTATTTGTTCAAATATATAAAACCTTCAATTTTGTTTAATTCATATTTGTAATGTTGAAAATAGGTTTAAAAAAAGAGAAAGTTCCAGAAATATAATTTAACAAAGTTGTGGCTAGTACGGTTACTCCGACCACCACGTGACGTACACGCGTAGAAACGGAGCTGGCGGGGGAACCCATGTCTGAAAGTCTATTCTTTAAATTACTGCGTGTGCCACAGATGCTCAAGTCGACCACAAGCCATGTCACCATCGCATGATTGTTTGATGTATAACCGCTTATGAAAGATTTTTCTTCTACAAATAACAGCGATAGTAACATTTCTCTCACTTCAATTTCTCCCAACCAGCCTTTCAAATTTTCACATTTTCGGGAAACTTTAAAACGTATATAAATTTTTTGAGGTTAAAGGTATTTACACTTTGTCAACATTGACATAGCATCAAATGTTACATTGACTATTGAAGATAATGAACAAATTTGTATTCATTTAATGTTAAACTATTATTAAACTATCAAACTATTTTACCAGAAAACTGCTATTTGTACAAACATTTCAATAGGGATAATTTTAAAGCCTATATCTAATTATTTCAATGATTATTTAATTAACAGATTATGTATGTGTCACAAATATTTAAATAGTTTGTTTCATTTAATGAAAAGCAAAACTTTTGAAACGTTGCCAGGACTTTAAGACCTAAAATAACTTTAACTGACTTTGAAACTGCGCTTTGAAATGTGCAATTTCTTCGCCATCAATTAATCTATTTAATCTATAGACTAAATAATACATAGCATAGTCTATATGTAAACACATCATTGAAGGATGAGCTTATATTTACTTCTTACGTGGATTGTTAAATAGCAGCTCAGAGGATGGGTGGTGCATTCATATATGTACATTTCACTCAAAATGTTAAGTTTTACATAATTTCATCAAGCATACTATATTGAAAATATAAATCAATATACTTTTATTCAAAATAGTAAGTTGTATATAATCTTTGTAACTGTAAGAAAAGGGTCCAACCCTTTTAGGGAGGTTCAAGTATAATGTATATAAACACAACCTTAGAGGCATGAGGTCTTTAAATACTTCTTGCGTGTCGCTGTAATAGGCCGCATGTTAAGGAGAACCTCACTCTTTCCTTTGGGTTGCTAACTAGCAGGTCGGAGGATAGAAGGTGGTAATTCATACAAATTTTTCAGTGGTTGGGAGTCGCTTTAGCCGTCTTCTGAATGATCCAATAAGGTAGAAGGACTTTAAATAGAGCAACCAATCTTTGTAAGTAAGACTACATCAGTGGCTTGAGCAAAAGTTCACATGAGCTGGTGAAATGCCTGTATGTAAATACAGCCTTGAGGGGTGAGGTTTATAAATTTTTCTTACGTGTCGCTGTAACAGACCGTATGTTAAGGAGAACCTCACTCTTCCTTTTGGGTTGCTAACTAGCAGCTCAGAGGATTGGTGGTACTTTCATATACATTTTTTTAGTGGTTGGGGGTCGCTTTAGATCCTATTCTTATTAACCCTGGAAGGTGTAAAAAGACTTTGAATAAATGAATCAACATATAAAGATATACATATTATGTTGAATAATATATGTCTGTATTTAAACATAGTCTTGGTGGGTGAAGTCTTAAATACTTCTCACGTGTCGCTGTAACAGGCCGCACGTTAAGGGAGCCTCACCTTACCTTTTGATTGCTAATAGCAGCTCAGAGGACGGGTGGTACATTCATATACTTTTTTAGTGGTTGGGCTTCGCCTAAGATCGTAGTCTCAATGACCCTGTAGGGTAGAAGGACCACAAACAGATAAACCAATAAATCAGAAGTAATAAAAAAATTTAGACATATAATTTCGATTTTAAAAGAATAACTTTCTTCAACATGTCTCCAATCTTGATTTAGTTAAATGGTTAGTAGTGCAAGTAAGGCAAGCTCTGAGTTATTTGAATATACGTTACCTGACTTGTGCTATTGGCAATCCATATGTTAAATGTGCTTATTTGATTAGTTTCAATATTTGAATCTCTTCAAATGTAGAGTTTCTCGTACTTTTAAATATTGAATCTGTCTATAAATATAATTATTTTATATCACTAACTCAAGAATTACTGTTCTTGAGAGGAAATAACACTGGGCAACAGACAAAAATAATCTACGTTTGTACAACTGATTTTGGGTATTTTTGATGCACTGATTCCAAAATCACATTTGGGTTGCTCAGGTCGTTTCGAACTTCTATGTACATTTCTGGAATTAATTCTCTTGTAAGAAATGTATGAAGATCTCTGTAATCACTCAAGCTGAATTGATTAAATTCCCCTTCTTAATGTCAAAACGTTTTTTCTTACTTTCATCGAAGTCATTCTTATGTAAGTTAGTTTTTATAGTTGAAGAAGGTTTCAATTGTACCTTCAACCTGAATATAAACCGTGTTTCTTCCATAACAGTTTCAAAATTTGAAACAGTTGTAGAGAGCTCGGAGACACATAACTCTCAAATGTTTGTTTATGTAAACACTCCAATGGAAGTTAACTTTAATTTTTCCTTAAAATTCAGTCTAAAGAATTTAGTAACTCTATTGAAATAAAATATTTCAAAATGTATTTAAATTATAAAGAAGCTAATGGCAACAATAGTTGCCACAGTTGCTATCAAGGCAAAATTTTCGTGATGTGCCATATTTATCTTAGCCATGACGTCATAGGGGCCACCTTAAACCCACAACACTGCCCGTACTTTCAAGGACATTTTAACAAACCTGCCTTGTCATTGTTCGAATGTTAGCCCAAAGTGTGTTAAAAATGGTTCTTTGTTGTATCGCTTAATGATATTAAGCCATGGGTTGTAGTCTTACTTCTTGTAATGGTAAAGACCATTTAGGGGAACCATATAAAAGATTTACGTTTCCATTGGATGAAACTTTGAAAAAAATCTGGTTAATATAATGCAAAAAAATATGAAATAAAAGAAAACTATATTAAAAGGTTTAATGGACGCATATGCTGCAAACATTTAAGTGAAAATCAAATGACATGGCAGGATTGTTAAAAAGTATTTGTAAGTACGGTCAGTTTTGTGTGTTCAAGTTGAACCCTGTAATATCATGGCTAAGGTAAATATCGTACATCACGATATTAAGCCATGGTTACTATATACTCCACTCTGATTTCTCTCTATAAATAGTTTATAACCTATGTCTATATAATAACTTGTAAAACTAAATAAACCTTTTTATATGTATATAAACATTGAACTTAATTAGTATTATTTTATAGAAATCCTTAAACAAAATATATCGAATTAAGATATACAAAATTAAATGGTGAAACTAAGTACCTTGTTTCTAAACTTTTGCTTTTTCAAGAAATAGTTCGCAAAGTGTTAGAAGCGGAAACATTTATGACGTCACAGTTTAACAAACTGTTAGAGTGAGAAACAGTGCTTTAATTTCATTCATTTGATGATTGATATTTGTGCTCAACGAAGAGCTCACAAAAATTGCCTAGGCGGATGGTATTTCACATCCTCCCGGCGGGGTATTGGTTAAAGTTTTCAACTAGCAATAATCGCACCTCAGTTAGACTTCATTGGTTACGATACTGCCACTGCGCAAAGCTAATTCATCTCGGTTGGTCCGCCAAAGTGTTTGACAGAAAAATTATGTTTTTCTAACTTCTAAATAACTATTCAAATTTGGACGTTTTAACTTATATTTTCTTTTTTCTTTGAAAGTCCTCATAAATTATGTTTTTGATCAAATTTATCTGAGAAAAAATGTGACAGTCGTTCTTAAAAATTTATTGTTTTACATCAATTTAATTCAGAAAAATTCAAACCTTTATGAAAAGTTATCTTAGTTCACTTACACATACGACAGGCCATGCTTTTTGCTTTAAACATAATCATAACATTAATTTCAATTTCTATTCTTCCATTTATAATAACTATAGGCTAATAATTTTATAATTGATGAATGTCTTAGTTCCTAATGTTGTAACAAAGTTAAAGATTACATATTGACATGTAATATTTTATCTAGCATAACTCACGATTAATGATATTAAACAATGTTAATTTGAAGAAGGTGCATTACCAACCGTGGAAGATTTTATCAGTTTCTTTTCAATCAGAAACGTGATATCATACATTATAACATTGATTTATGTTCTACTTCTTAGACTTTTAAATAGATAAAAAATACCTAAATGTTTCTTCGTTATTAAATGTTTTAGGCTTAAAAAACATACATCCTTCGATTTTAGGAATTTTCTTTCACTTGTTAAACTTTTTTTGCTGCAACATTTGATGCGTCACTATTGATTTTATTAAAATTATTAAATGTAGGTAGGTTAGTTTCAAGCATCAAAAATTTTTCTAGACCGAAGTTCCTTAAAATTTTAAGAAATTAAAACAGTGTAGTAAATTTTGTGAAACATTAACTCCTATGTTCAAACTTTTCAATATTCCATGTCTCAACCACTCTTTCTTGGCACATAGGCCTAAATGAAAAAAAACTTGGATATTAAGTCACAATGAAATCTTAAGAAGAATGATTTTATTTGAAAGTATTTCAAGAGTATGTTAAAAGATATTGGCCTATGTGTTTTCAACATTCTACTTCAATTAAATATTCAAAGTGACTTGATTAATTGTATATGTCTGTGTAGCATGAACAGAGTTTATCGATTGCTGATTGTCTTCCTCTACCCATGGATGCGAGTTACAGATTATTCTAATCGTCATCATTTATTTAAATAAATTAATTATTAAAGGTTGTTCTGATCGTCATCATTTATTTAAATAAATTGGTTATTAAAGGTTGCTTCGATTCAATCACAAATAATTGCTTTAAGGACTAAAATTCATTAAAGTGGATGGTAAGACAACCCTTATTGTATAGATGAGTTTGAGGACTTCTTGCACTATGTAGACGTCAAAATATTTACTTTCATATTCTGAAACATTAGATTTAGAAATATGAACTAAAAAATTGAAGGTTTTACATATTTGAACAAATAATACTAACAGTTTCTTCAAAAATTAAAATAACATTCATATTTATAGCAACTTCATTTAAAAACACCAAAAATAGCCCAAATGTTTATCTTGTGTACTGTGTACCACTACAAGCGTTGTTGACAATATTTATGAAAGGACATTTCATAAAAAAAAATAAACCAAACGTCTTCATGGTTAAATGCATGATAAACTTATTATTTGTATTAAATGCATGACTAACTTATTATTTGTATTAAATGCATGATAAAATAACTTATTATTTGTATTGTGGGTAAAGGTTTTTTTTTAAGAAAGAGGCAAATCCGAAGTTCTTGGTCATTAAAACAATCTGGCAGCCTTGATTGAATCAACGCCCACTCTACTACATGCATGATATAATAATTTAACGTTATTATATTTATTATTATTATATTTATTTATATTATTATATTATATTATAATTTACCGTTATTATATCATCACTACATGTCTTACAAAAAACTAGTAGCAGATACCAACCATAAACGTTATATCGACCTAACTTTATTCATCTTTAACATTGATTTGATCGAAAGCCAAGAAAGTTAATCCCGTATCAAGCAAAGATGGTCGAGAACGTATTGTGTAATAGCAATATCGACGTGAAAGGCCTGTAGTAGAGTCGGCGTTGATTGAACATATCAGCTGATCAAAAATCCGTTAAAACTTGGGGTGAAAGAGGGTCAGGAGGGAAACTCGATAAATGGGGGACAATAATTCTTTAAATTATTTGTTTTCCCTATACTGAACATGTTTGTCTGATGATTAATGCAAGAAGTTGTTAGTAACAACAAATCTTCTCTTAGTAAAATAACAATGTGCCAAATAAGTTGTAGAACCATTTTGTTGAGAGGTCTCACCAAAATTGAAGAATATGGTTCATTGAAAATATAAAATTTATGTAAAAGTAAATTAAATTGATTTATTATATCAATAATATATATAATCAATTTTAATACTATCATCATTGAAAAAATAAAAATAGAATTATAATTCTAAACAAAGTAGTTATAGATCAATAATTTACTTTTAATTGAAAAACTCCACATGATTTTACAGAAGCCTCAATTTTTAATCAAACAAACATTTATGGGCCGTGTGATGTTAAATCAATTTTAGAAAAAAGATTGTCTTTACCAATAAATCAGCCATTTGTAAAATAAACTCGGTATTTATTTATACACAAATTTTGAATGAAAGTACGTGATGTCACGATTTCGATGACACATTAAAAGTTAAAAAAAAAAACTATTTTAAAGAAAACATGTAAAAATTAAATAAATTCAAAACTATTATTAATTTTTCCATTAAATTTTGGTAATGTAATTGTTTTTCTACAATGAGAAGATAACCTAAATAGTTAATGTTATCCTTTTTTGTTGATCCGGTGTGTAGCCTATATGCGTATTTTGGCACAATTTTTTGCTTAAGCATACTTGATCACGAATAATGCCAAAACACGCCTTATGTATTTAGGTTGGCGGTGACTGTAAACACTGTCAGTAACTGTGCAACCACCCTGATATACAATACCTGATAGTGGAAGATAAATTAACAATCTTGATTTAGATTGTAAAAATGTCAGTTATACAAAGAGGATAATTTTTTCTATCTTACCCAGGTCAGTCAGAATTTTATTGTCATAACAAAAAAAACATATTTATTATTCAGACTTATTATTAATTAAATATGTTCAATTTATTTAATTTCATAAATATTGTAACTATTTTAAGTTAGATTATTTTACTTCAATGGCTTGATATGTTTGTTATTTTACGATTATGCTACCATGTTTAAAAAGAAAAATATGAATTAATTAGACTCCGCCCACTTTTATTATCTCGTCATTCAATTCGTCATGGAAGATTTGTAGGAAAGCTGTACATGTCTTTCTCTTGCAGAGCGTAAATCTAACGCTATTGTCGTGCTTTAGTACGTGTACCTCTAATTTTAAAAGAAACATTCATAAATCTTTAACCATTCACTTACCCCCTAATTAGTGGGGAATAAAATTTATTAGAATATCAAAAAGTATACAAAATTGTTAAAATTACAATGAAATATTAAACAAGTGAAGTTCTGAAAGGTGCCTCCAATCTAGAAAAACCTCTCCATTTACGCTCTGTTCCTTTGTTAAGCGGGTGTACTCGTATACCGGTTGCATATAATACTGAGAGGGGAAAATGTGGATGAAAAAGGGAAGGAAAATATTTTCAGGTGACTTATTTAGTTTATAAAGGACACTAGAAGATTCCTCTGATATGAAACAACTGTGTGTTTATTAATCTTGAAGGGTTGGCGCACTCAAAACCATCGAGAAGAAGAAGCAAACTTTCAGTGGCAAGTGTTATCATATACTTAATATTTTGATCACCGCAATCTAATACAAAACGAAATCCTGTCCTCGTACCAGCGTATAATACACATAACCTTCCCCAAAATAAGTTCCCTGCTATACTCAGAGCTGTTCGAGAGTGGTCAACAATGAGTGTCCCGGGCTATATATTTGAAACTTTTTCTGTGATTTCTCCTGATCCTCCGTGCATGGATGGACCCGCCTGCTATGGTGAGATACGAACTGCCGATGCCCACCACCAAAAGCCTCCCAACTGGTGTTCTACTCAGAATTATAAAATTGACCTTGACATCACTATTTGAAGATCACCTTAAAGTCTACACAGATGGATCGCTCACAGATGTGGATAATGTGAAAAGAGCGGCAGCTGGAGTGCACATCCTTACTAGAAATTCCGTCTGGACCCGGTTCATAGCACAATGTTGGCTGAACTTTTTGGCATTAATAAGGTCCAGGAGTGGGTTTTCAGTTTTCTCCACCGGACAAGGTGGTCATCTTGACGAACTCCATGTCATCTCTACAGGCGCTGAAAGCCCGCTACCCAAAGGTCGCATGTTTAGTGTATAGATGTCTTTTGATGTTGAGATCACTGATCAGAGATAGGGAAACGAAGTAGCAGATAAACTGGCGAGAGATGGCCTTCTTTTCCCGCACATCACTCCCTCATTCCTTGCAAGAAACTTGAAGTGAACCTGACAAATCCTTAAACCCAGCTTTGGCATGGCAAAAAAGATTATCTTTTCCTAAGTGGAAATAAACTTGAAAGTAATAAAAACGTTTTGTTGAAAGTCCAATGTGTTCTACAAGCTAGAAACTCATGTAGAATCTTACTTGGACTACAATGCAAAACACAGATGCCTTGTTCACAGTGGTTTGCTCCCCCAAAAAAATCCAAAACAACATCATATGCTTCAAACGAACTGTCTAATTTTTTCTTCACCATTTTCGTCTGCTACAATGAGGCTTTGCCTTCAAATTTATTTTGTTAATTAAATTATTCTTATGATTTATTTGTGGAAGACAAAAAAAAAATTGAAAATGCACAACTATTCATTGAAAAGTTATAAGAAGCATTAAATAATTAACATTTAATGTGTCGAGTTTCAAATTTTTTTTGGCGTAATTGATCCAAACACCCTAAACAAAGTGAAAGTCTCAGCTCCTTTTACTTGTTATTTTTTTATATTTAATATTATTAACTGTAAGTGTAATTAACACAGTGCCTGAAGTTATTAACAAACTTATAAGCTTACTCCATTAAGATTATTGGTTACTTGATTAGTATTTTTTTTCCAAATGAGTTGCAGACTTGATTTATCATTTAAGCAGGGTGCCAAAAATTTTAATTTTTCTCAGACTCATAGGCCTAAACATTTTCAAAAAATAGATTTGGTTTAATTTTGACTTTGAGAAGATATAGACAAAGTTGAACTGGCTGGACAAATCTATTTTGGAATTAACTTTATAAATAGTTTTAAATTGAAATATGAGGTGAATGTGAACCGAATATGATCATTATTAACAATAAAATTTAGTGAAAAATACAAAAATATCAATGATGGATTTTGTACGCATTGTACGTTCGCCAGTGCAAGCTGCTCGAAAGTAATGGGATTCACCAGGGTGATGAAAACCAGGATTTTTTGTCCTTCAAGATTTTTTTTCGTCCTCTTTCAACCAAAAAATTAGCTCAAAG
>JARUHE010352544.1:0-10026 GCA_031471125.1 Archaeomysis grebnitzkii
ATGGGGGTTGGATCCTCCGGCGTGAGGGCTCCATCCTCTCTGTCGAGGATGGAGTGGGGTCGACAACAAAAACAACAAGAAGACGACGACATCGGAAATGCTATGCGTTTGTTTCGCTAATCACGCTGGACAAAAACTGTGATGAGGTTTACCTTCACAAGTGATCATTGCATTTGACTTCGATTTATTATTTAGCTTTATCATGTAACAACTTTTTTCACCTTTGCAAATCTTTCAATATATATGTTGCGTTAATGCAGCTAACTATTTAAAAATACTTTTTAATTATTTTAATTTAAATCAATACTGTGTTATCTAGAGTAATAACGTGCAGGTAAAAACTAATTACCTATATAATACAATTGTTTAAACATAGCTGTTAAAATAAAAACAATTTTAAAAATATAACTTTTTTTTATTTATTCTTAAATATGAATTCAATTTTACAGTAAGTTTTAAATATAAATTAAATTGTATATTTCGTTTTAAATATGAATGCAGTTTATATACAGTATAAGTAGACTAGTTCCGTCAACGAATTTAATTTCTATAAATATGAATTTTAAAATAATTGCTTTAATACACGATTGTGGATAAAATGTGTACTATGGATAATGTAATAAAGCTAACAGCAATGGCGGTGAAAAGTCGTGCAAAACATGGCTCATCGTGCACATATCGTTAAAAACTTAACTAAAAAACAGTTTGATTAACAATGATAGATTTGAATAACTTCAATTGAATACAAAAATATAAACATTTTCTATCATGTTTTAAAATATATAATCCTTCTCTTTTTACAGCACATAATTGTTCAAATGTTTTTTTTTATAATTAGCTATATCCAAAATCTTAGGACTAATCTTAACCACCTAAAGGTTAATCATTTAAAATAGAGAGGATGCCATAGTTAGTGAGTAAACATCTTTTATGTTTGTGAAACATGAACTAAAAAACATGTTTACAAGATGACGGATAACAAGCACTACGAAGGTTTAAAAATTAAGTGATAAACTAACCTTTCCTATTAAAGATGCAAAAGTTGAACTATTTCAATTAAATAAAAATAATAATATAAAACAGAATTAAAAACTAATTAAGCAGAGCAGCAGTATTGTATCTGGATCAGCCTTGCTCAAGGAAAAAAAGGTTGATTTATATTTACAGTTGAAAAAGTTGGAGTAAAGAAGCAGTCAAAACTCTTGAAAATAAACAACTTGTCGCTTATGAAAGGTTATATTCCATTGAAACTATGCCTACAATAATTTTAATGTTAAAAATAATTTTATAGTGTCTTCAATATATATTAAATATAATAAACAAAAACTGTTATTATTTGGAAGGAATATAAAACTTGGTCATTTTAATGAGAAGACACTCACATGACTGAAATACAAGCAACATATTGCGAAATGTGTTTTCTAAAAAAATAATATATTTTTATCTAAAAAAACTTTAAACTGATTGCAACAATGGATGAATTATACATTTTTTGTTTATAATTTATTTGCAGTAAATAAATTCCAGTCAAAAACGAAAAAAAAATGTTCGTAACAAGTAGTTGTTTAAAAAATGTACTTTACTTAGAAATAAAACTACAAATTTATGAAATAAAGTCTATATAACCAGTCTCACAAGATTTTAGATTTTCAAAAACACAAAGTTGCAAACTTACCTGCTAGACCTTAGAAGAATATTTTCCGAGTGAGGTCACTTTAATGAAGCCATTGGACAGATATTAAGAAATTAATAGACTTAGGAATAGAAATAAATTGAAAAACGAACTTAGTGTAAGGTAGTTAGAACGTAAAGTTAGTTCATTACAATGGTATTTTTAATGTTAGTAGTAAATGCAACACATTTTTCTTAAAGCCAATAGCTATTGACCGCAATAATTTCCATCAAAATAAAGGTGCATAAATCGTATTTTTTGAATTAGTAAACGTTAAATTTTGCTTTTCATATTTTCTTAGGCTTGATATATTTAGTGTAGACAAACTTTCGAAAATTACTAACTTTGATTCGTTAAAACATTTATTTGTATGTTGACATTTCAACATTTATTACAATTATTCAAGGCATTTATACTTAATGTATTTAAAATTAAGTCATTTAATAAAAGAAGAGTTAATAAACAAGATCAATCTATACATATATGGGTAGATTCTAAATTTCTATGTTTGTTTAATAAATAGACAGTTAAAATGAATTTAAAGCACATAAAGATGTTGAAAATTACATTACATACTATGATCCCACACTTAACCTAAATGTAAACATTTAAGAGTTGAAGCACCAGAGAATAAAAAAGAACTCACTAAGCCGCCAACTTGATGAACTTTCTCAGCAGTTGTGTCCGTCTGGACAAAGTATTCGCCAGGCAGATCTCAGTCACGACCCAAAACTGGAGCTCATTGAAGCGTCGCAGGAACACGTCTAAGTTACACATCACCTCCCCAAAGTGATCTCTCCCGAACACTTGGTACAAAAACTCGTACTGCGCCAACATAGAATATTTACATCGCAATACGTATTATTATTTAGATATAAGAAATTAGAATATTTATTACAGATCAATCAACCATTTCTAAACGAGTCTACGTATCAATAAAAAATGAAAATGTCTTCAACCATAACTAAATGTTAGCAATTCGTGTGTGTGCGTACCTCGTGTATGACTGTGAACAGATCCCAATCGTGACTAGTGATGTGGAAGGCAAGTTCCCTCGTGCTATACATTTCCAGCGAGTTGAAAGATCCTTCTTTTGGTCCTGCTTGTTCTGGTAATGGAGTCTGAAAGCCGAGTTTTACTTAAAAACAAGCACCAGTAAATGCTACGTATTAAAATCAGTGTTTGTATTTTTAAAAAGTTTATAAAATTGTATAGTATTTTAATAACATTTTATATATTATTATATTAACACTTTTCTTTTATGAGTTTACAATAAAATTATCTCTAAGCCTTTAAAAAAATAGTTAATCATGGAATTGATGATAAATTGGCTAAGTCTAAAAACTCCCAACATGTTTATTATTTTAAAAAAATAGAAAATTTTTGGCAAACAAGTCCTCCAAGCATTCTACCTTAGAATCTAAAGCTCTTTCATTTGTTTCAAATAAAAACCTCGGTTAACCATGCAATTGAACTTTCTCATAAAATGTATGTTTCAATAAGTAAATACTGATTTCACAAAAAAAATCCTTAACGCACCAGTGTAGAATGTTATGTTCTTTATTTTCATTTAAACAAACTTTTCTGTAAAATCATTTTTTTTATTATTTTGAAAAAAATCATCTACCGTCCTAAGAACACCAACAATCAGAAGTCGTTTACAGAAGTTAATAACTCACATGGATATAGACTGGCGTTGTCAAATTGAATTGAGAATGGAGGTTACTTAGCATCACTAAACTAATGTAAGTTGTATATTAGTTATAGCTGGATCTTTAAATTGAATTTTTTATGAAGCGAAAATCGTTCATTATTTGATTTGTATATATCTCTTACATGCAATCATCGACGTAACGGTCAACTTCCTTGTTTACCGTAGCGATGTAACTTGATTAAAATAAAGGTTTTAGCTCTACCACTTGAATTATTTCCACAAGGACTAATATAGATTAAAGTTACACTTATTATATCGAACGCGTTTGTTCCTTCATGTACGATCAACAACGGCTTAACTACCCCCTCTACCCCTCTCGAATTTTAAACAAACACAATGGCGATCATTTCTGATAATGTAACATTCTTCAAGAGATTGGTACATCTTAATGACCACACACTATTCAATTACTGAAATCTGTGCAGAATGTCCATATCTACAAAATAAAGCAAATTTTGTTTGTGAAAATTGTTGTATATTGACAGTTATAGTAAAAGTTCAAGGTTATTTATCAAGCATTATTATAAATTGCAATATATTGTATCAATTTCACGGACTTGAATTACCCTTGTTGTTTCTTCAGTAAATGAGATTGGTCTTCAATTCTCACCTTTGATATCTCAATTAAGTTAAGCCGCTGTTGTCTGTACGCAATTGATAAATTGAATGACTAACCAACGCATCCGTATGATCCTTGTGGGAGAGAAATAGTCTTCCATTCAGCGAAAGGCCTGTTGGGGCACAAACCTCTTTGTCGGGAACAGGCATGACTTCACCTAAAACAAGTTCATTTCCAATGTTAGAAAAAACACTCAAGAAGAATTATTTGTTCATACTATAATATAATTTTTATAATAATTCGTTTGAAGAGGGGTCCCCTATTAGAGGAGCAAAACAAACATTTTGTTATCAGCACGGGAGTGTGTTGCTAGTTATGTCATCAGTGTGTTAACTGAAGGATTGCTAGTTGGGTATTGATAGTTAACAAAAATTGACTATAGTTAAAATAAACACTGGACTTAATAATATAAAGGGATAAGAAATTCACTTCTAATTCATTTATTGTCTATTTTGTATGTATTAATAATTGCTAAATTTATTTGAACTACTGAAAGGCAGCATTATTTCTTAGTTGAAAACAATAAATGTTATTCTGCAAAATATTGCCAAACTATGCCGTTTTTTAAAATAACAACAATTGTTGAAATTCATATTTCACATGTTTTAATTTAATTTGGACTTACAAAAGGAAAGTCTACTATATACAGATGCTACTTTTCTGCTAAGAGAAATATAGTTAGTTATATGAAGAAAAGGTTTATCCATAAGTTTTTCAAAAAAGATTGCGTGGTAACCTTTACTTTACACTTCAACAAGCAATAAACTTAATGTTTTACTTGAATATTTTGGATACAACTACTACACTGACGACGGAACCTTGCTTCACCCAGACCTCAAAACGGGACGTGCCCCTCCACTCTTGACAGCGCTCTCGGTGTCAGTGTAAAGGGAAGAAATCTGCTCCAGTATCCTCGCAGGAATCCTACGTCTACGAATCAAGTCCTAGAGTGATTCCTTATCCATAGAGTCAAATGCCTTCTTGAAATTAGCATAGTTACCCAACAAGAACTCTCAGCCCCAGGATTCTGTCAGTGGTTCACCTTTTAGGAGTAAGCTCAGCTTGTTCATGGTGCTTTAACAAGAGAGGCGCAAGCACCTTATCAGGGACACTTAGAAGCATGAAACCATGACATGTGTGGCTGTCCCTCAGATTTTCCTTTCGTTTAAAAAAGAATGACAAGCCTTCTTCAGTATGCAACCATCAACTCAACCCATCACACAGTGTTGGGAAATCCCAAAAAAGTGGCCAAAAGCAAAAAACATATTTTTTAAATTATGCATTAATTCTTATTTTTTTAGATTTACAGTTTATTCTATGACAAAAGTATAATAATTTTGACATTAAGTTGGTATACGTGTAATAGTTTGAGCTGCAAAAAGATACTTGTTTCAACAAATTTCAATGTAACACTATACCAGACACACTGAGTCAGTTGTGTTAGTGATGCGATTAGAGTAACTTATCTTCAATTGATTTGTATGGAATTTTTACAGTGTAACGGCGATGCCATCAAAGGGAAATGGTAAGCTTTGTATAATTTTTATATTTTATTTTTTATTTTGAATTAATGTTCAATTAAATGTAAAAAAAAACACCATATTTAAACATATTAATAATACAGAATATAAAAAAGTTGTCATATCCACTCGATGCCAAATGATTTTACAAGTGAATACTTGCTAAAACATGTTAAGAAAATTATTATGAAAAATTTAGCTGCTCGAATTTGCTCATTTTTCATATTAGCCTTTTTAGTTTTTAATACGAATGCAATAATGACCCTCCAAAATGAGTCTGATCAACAAAATACGTTTAAGTATAATTTTGTCTCTTCGTTCACAATATATTAATGTAGCAATGTAATTTTTTTCAGAGGGAATGTACAAAACGATCTTCCTGAGCTCCATGCAGCTAGATTTTTTATATTCTTTATAGTTTTTTTTTTTAATTTTTAACCACACCCTTATTTTTTATTTTTTTTTATTTTTTGAGGGGAAGAAGGGGTCTAATAAAAAATACCACGACATACAAAAAGTCGAGCATCAAAAGACCCTTCGTATATTGCAAACCGTATGAAAATAAACCCCAGGATAACAAAATAATTGCACAAATACCCTGTCAAAATTTTGGATTTTCAAGACCGCCTGTTGAAAATTGTCTTTTTTGGCACCGTTTCTTTGGACATAATTCTTTAATGAAACATTTGATTGAGTTATGCAATACAAGAAAAGAGCCGCCTTAAAAATGTGCACATTTTGGTATATTGATAGCTATCTATGTTTTTTAAATAAGAAAAATAATTTTAGAAATGTTAATATCGTAAAACAATTTTATTTTTCAAAAAACACCCTACAACTTTTTTGTTTTTATTAAGCAATTTAGAGAAAAAAGTCATAGAATAAAAAGTGTAGAAAATTTAAATTTGAGTAGGGAATGTGTTTTCAAATTCAAGGAATTATATTTCAGTAAAAAGTTATAAGCTTTCAAAATTTAAATTTTTCTAATTTCTGACTTTGAAAAAAACATCTCCCTTTGGGAACCTATAGCTTAGCAACCTTGCGTTTTACAGAAAATGTTCACAGGTACAAATAGTTTCCCAATACGTTTTGCAGCTTAAGTTTGTGATTTCATGTAAATCGGTTTGTAGATAACCGAATTATTTTGGAGAACGTCTTTTAAAATTGGAAAAAGTTGAATTTTGGTTCTTTGAACCGTAATAGCGGCAAAACTACCGATCGTACAAAGAATTTGCATGAGTGCGACAAGTTGCGCACCGATATTCCACAACTTGTGTCAAAATTATAGAAATATTGCTTCAAGAATAAAGCGTCAGTGTCCCTAAAACTATCCAGATGATTAGCATGGTTTTAACTTTTTAATTTTACGGGTAAAAACATTGTTGACCATACTTTTTGGATTTCCTAACACTGTGCATTGGTGGCACAGGTATCGGACATTTTTCAAAGAGAAAAAATAAGAATAAATAAGTTATAAATATCTTATTTTTGTTGTACATTTTACACTGTGAAAATATACCTTCGATTTTCACAGTATGGAATTTACAACAAAAAATAATAGTTAATAACTTCATTATTCTCATTTTTATATTTGAAAAATGTCCGATTCTTATGTTTTATGAACAGAATGTGCCAAATACGTGCGTGATTCTCCCACACACGTTTGGTAGATGAGGTATGTCTATTGCACATATATACTTTTCTTGAGAGGATTTTGACATAATTTCAATATCTAATTTTGATATAACTTTAGTATCAAGTTTTACATAATTTTAAATATATAATTTTGACATAATTTCAATATATAATTTTTTCCTAAATTTAATATATAATTTTATTCATAATTCTTCTCTAATGGTCTCTGCTAATTGCTCTTAAAAATACCTTTCAGTATCGTATAATATACGATAATTTATTTTTCATGTAGTTTGAGGAGCGAGCTCTGCACGGCTGAAGGTGGTATTTAAGAAATTGAAACTAGTTGCATCGAGATAACATATCGCAGGTAAAGGTTATTGCGTGGATGCAACAGTAATTGGAATTTCGACATCATTTAATGACTATTATTCTTCAGCGCATCACATCCTCAAACCACATTAGTACTACCCACATATGTGCAGTCGACACTTCCTTGAAACTGAGGTAGGTTGAAGTTATACTGCCACGTTCAACTACCACATTATGCCATCAGTGAATAATGATTTATTAAGACAATATAAGTAAAACCGTCGGTATTAAAATAAATGAATAATATAAAAATAGTCAAACAAATAACAAATTTATATAAACAATTCTAACAGGTGCCACCAAATCCAACGGCAATTCATTAATATTCTCCTCACATATCCAACAATTATTTTTATACAATGGCACTGTTTAAAATACGTGACTTTGCTTATTAACCAAAATGGATGCTGTGAAGAGATTAAAGTGAGATGAACGACAGTTTATTTAGCAGTTTTATTACATTTTGTTTTATTTTATACTCCTATCAATTTTATTTGTGTTGCTAGGTTGGCTAATAAACAATTATCTCTTAGCTATATCATTATTGTTAATCTCGAATAAAACAAAGCATTCATTATACTGCACATGATTATTTCTTGTTGTTGTTGTTTTTCTTAGCTGTTAATTATGATTTTTGTTTTTGTAGACGCGTTCTCCAATGTATTTGTAAGTTGAAGTGTAAGCTAAAAACTGAAAAATTTAGCAAGTTGTTGAATAGTTTTTATACTTAATTTGTTTTTATTTAATAACCAACTATAGGCATTTGTAATTTACATCTAAACCTAACATTTCCAGAAGGATTTTAAATATAAGATAAAAACAGTAATTATAATAGTGACGGATTCCAACAACTTAGACATTTATTTCGCTAGTACGTTACACCTATAGTCCTAAGTTGAATTAATAGGTTATCAACTTCTTAAGGTATCATTGAAAAAACAGTTGCACTAAAACTTGTGAATAACTTGAGTAAAAGTGGTGGCCCCAAAAATAGTTGACTCATAAAAACGTTGTTTAATGAAATGCAGGTTGAGTAAACGTGGATCATTGGTCTCAAAAGTTTTTGTTTTAAAAAAATAGTCATGGAAAACAAATTTATACAAATTTCATCGTGCGTTTGACAGTGCAAAGTACAATCAGATTGGTTACGTTCGTATGCATATGCGCATATGTTGAGACAAAATTACGTTGTTATTAAGCCATGTTGCCACCCAACGCTAAAAATAACGTTCATTTTTTAAACCATTTTTTACAAAGATGTCGATTTTAAAATCAGTCATCGCGTACATTACCCCATATTTACTTATAAATAACATTTAATATAAATCTACTGTCTAAGAAGTGTATTAAACAATGCATAATATATTGACAACGTATTTAACATTAAATAATTACATTTATTTTATTCCCCATAAATTAATCAAAATTTATTCTTCTCTTGTATAACAACAACTCTACATGTCTGGATAATCTGATAGAAATTTTACCATACTCTACATCAGTGCTTCTCAAACTATCTGATGTGGCGTACCGGCAGATTTTTTTTCAATGTGACAGGGACTGGCTAGCCAATCCAGCTGAGGGGGGGGGTTGACTAATCATAAGGGCATGATGTCGTATTCATTCTAAGAACTACCATTCTGTATTCTTATTAGAAAAATAAAACAAACAAAAACCTGACTCAGATATCACCAGTCTACCCATCGCGTACCGGCAGACCATGGCTTGTGTACTGGCACCGGCACGCGTACCACACTTTGAGTAGCACTGCCATATACCACATACCATATACCATATACAACATACCTTATGCCACATACCATATACCGTATACCTTCTTTTTTTACCGTCTTCATGAGAGATGGTGGCCGAGTGGATACGAACGCTGCCTGGAGATTAATGCTGCATAAGCAAATCTCATTGGCGCCTGTTCGAGTCCGCTCTAAGGCTATTATATTGAGATTTGAACGCGGCTCAATTTCCTTAAAATCTCATGTGCTAAGCTTACCTCGGCTTGAAGGACGCGCCATATGTCGGCTGCATATGCTTAGGTTACACATCAGTTGATGTGGGTAGTAATATTAAGGTTGATATGTGAAGCGGGACAGAGATCGATTTGACCCACTATATAAAACCGCAAATATTAAATATTATAACATACTTTATTTTGTTTATGGTATCTTACCTTATTTTATTTACCTTACTTATGGTATAATACCTTATTTTATTTACCTTACTTATGGTATATTACCTTATTTTATTTACCTTACTTATGGTATCTTACCTTATTTTATTTACCTTACTTATGGTATATTACCTTATTTTATTTACCTTACTTATGGTATCATACCTTATTTTATTTACCTTATTTATGGTGTCATACTTTATGCAAGTTACCATATTTATGGTGTCATACTTTTTTTTATTTACCTTATTTATGGTATCATACTTTATGCAAGTTACCATATTTATGGTGTCATACTTTTTTTATTTA
>JARUHE010352555.1:0-10025 GCA_031471125.1 Archaeomysis grebnitzkii
TTCATGTGCAGACGACGACGACGACGGAAAATTAAAACCTATATAGAGCTTTTTCCTAACGGAACGCTCGATAAAAATGTATGCAAAACGTGTATACTTCAACTTAACAATGCTTTCAAAAGTTTCACAACTGTATAAACTATATAAAGATACCAACAGCTGGTAACGCTACGGTCATAGAAGAGGCCAACTCGCGCTTAAAATACCTAGGCTACCTTTATCGGCCTTTGAATAGTTTTATAGCCTACTCCTGGACCAGCGTCTTACTACAACAGTTATTATCTCCAAAACTTTAAAGTTGTGTAAAAATTTTATTTAGTAAAAGTTTTTTAGAATATATAGGTTTTTCATTTTTGTTCTAAATAAATATTATTGTAAAATGAAAAAGTTGGTTTGTCAAATTTTGCAAATAAAAATGTTTTTATTTAAAAAACTGTAAACTTTAGAATTTAAAAGTTTATCCTACAATTATTAAAATTAAAAGGCCAAAATTTTATTCTAAACAAACATTGCTCAAGAGTCAATAACAAAAAATTTTAATGGCACATCAACATCAACGACATTTTTGCCAGTTTCTTGAAAACTAAACCATATAGCTTTGCCACTTCGTTCCCGCGCTCGATAAAAATTAAAGCAATTTACAGTTTTTTCAACAAATAAATTTATTACTATCATTTGTATCTAAATTATTACTTTATCCTTATTTAATTATTTCCTTACGTCAAATCTTGATTCTACGTAAATTAAGGTGTTCTCGACCACACTTTTTATTGGTATCAACAAAATTTGATTTAAGTCGAGAAAAAGTGTGGCCGAAAACACAACTTTGGTCTCGCTTAACGATACAAAATTTGGAATAATAGCATTGTTAAATCGAGTGATTAATGTAATCTTAAATTTTAAAAACATGAATTAAATATCTTAAAATTCACGATTAAATATGATAATCATACGTGTATAAAAAAAAATATTTTCCCTTCTCTAGACTGTTTTTAAATTGAAATTATGAAGCAATAACATTTAAGTATTTTTAAACAATAAAAAAAAACATTTTGCTACACTTAACCACAACTTCCAATGTGTTAACCTTACAACATATTAAATGAATCAATAATAACAATGCAACCAATTTAATTTCTTCACTTGCCGATCTTACCATTGGACGGAGACTTCGTCCTGTCATTCCTGGGCAACGAGTGACGCGTGGACGCGCGAGAAGAGACCGACAGGTGGGAGGTGACAGAAGAAGGGCGGTGGCGCCCCTGTCTGTCCGGCGAGACAGGTGGCATGTGACGGAGGGCGCGAGGGTCATCGCGGTCAGGCCTCCTTTCCCGGCGGACGTGGCGGTCGTCCTCTACACTTCTCTCCGGCGCTCTTTTGGGATCGTCCGGCCGAGTCCTCTCCCGGGGCAGAGTCCTATGCCCTCGCGAACCCCTGTCCTCGTGGTGCGGCGGCCGCTCGTTGGGTCGCGGTGGGTATTTGCGGTAATCACCGCGCCGCTCTTCACCCACCGGTTCTCGGCGGTGCCGCAGATCGCGAATGTGCAAAGACTGTCTGTTGTTGGGGTCGCCAGACGATCCGTTCCTGTGGCGATCCGGCCCTTCCTGTCCATAGCCGGATGGTGGGTCGGCCCTGCGGTAGTTATAGTCTGGACTTGCTCTGCTTCGAGGAGACCTGTCCGGTCTGTGGCCATCGCGGTGCCGGTAGTTGGAGGTTGTTTGTATGTTCTCCTTGTTGTGGTTCCGCGGGTCAGTCAATCGGGATCCGTTCGGCACGTGGTCTTCCTCTCCAAGTTGAGGGGAAGACTTTAATGGTTCGTACGGAGGTCGGTTGTATGTGGAGGGAGATGAAGGTTTCGACCTAACTGGTTCTACGACGTGAACCATATTTGTCTTTCGACAATTACTTGTTTAAGAATTCAAAGGTAACAGTTCAACCGCTTGACATTACTTTTGTAAACATATTGACTCGTGACAAAACCATTAAAATTTATAAACATACGTCGTTAATAACACAAGATAAAACAGGACTTATCAATGTAGGTTATGTGGAACACATCACTTGCATCTATCACAGCTGTTAAGAGTGTATTAGGAAGTTCTCTCAAGGATCAAGGAAGCACTTTCAAAATCATTTATAAATTTATATTAATTTCCAATTGACGTTTCAATATGAAAAGAAAACACTTTTCAAAACAATAACATTGTTATCAAAACAAAACAAAATATCACAGTTTTCGCTAACAGTTAACACGTATCTAGTTTTACAAACCAGGAAAATTTGATAGGAAAATTAAACTAACCCTATCAACATGCACAAAGTATTTATATTTTCTTTAATAGCAAAAATAGAGCTAATAAATATTTATTTTTCTAATTTGTATAAAAATATATTTCTATAATAAGTAATATTATCTTAATAATAAGTTATCACAATTTGATTAGATGTATTCATATGATTGTAACGCATTAATATAGTTTTATAGAACTATTATTAGTTGTATTTCAATAGAAAAGGCATTGATGAACGTAATAATATAGTGAAAATTTGTTATATACAGAACGAGTACAACCTATCGCACATATATCTTCAATGACACTGATAAACCAGTGAAGTGAATGAAACTTAAAAGTCATAGATTTGGGTGTTTCTATTTCATAGATTACATAATCATTAAGAAACTAAATCATGTTCATATTCAATTCCAAAATGAAATAAATAAACTTTATAACAAACAAATATAAAAATTAGGTTATTTGAATAACGGTCCTTTTTAATATAAAAGGACCATTTGGCAACTGCGAGATTATACTGGAAATACCAGATAAGAAAATGGTTTTTAAATATGTATTTCATTTTATTTGACGCGAATGTTTACAAACGTCATTGGTTGGTTTGTATGTATTTTAAGCGAGATAAATAGAATGGAAATAAAGCTGGAAGGTCAGTGAAGGAGAAACAGAAACAAAGTAAAGACACGTGGCAGTGGCTGACGTCACAAACACGACTACAGTTCTTTGGTGCAATGCACTCAAGTACAACTTGAATAATTACAATAGATTGCGAAATTAATCTGAATCCATCCATGTAATGACAGAATGTTCAATGACAAGCTATGACCTTGAATCGCATGTATTTGTTGTCAATTATATTTAGAAGTTAGTCAAACAAAACTTGACGGACCAAGGAACCATTACTTCTTGTGGAGAGAAATCTTAGTTTTTAATTTCAAATTTTTCATATTCATGCATATACTCTAAGAGATATATCGAGTAGCATACACTATGCAGTTTTATATACCAATTGTAAAACAATGCGCGGCATATAACACGGTACGCAATAGGAATAATTAAGAAATCCTAAACTTGACCTGTATATTTTAGTTTCCTCATAACAAGTTTGTGCTCCGCAAATGTCAGTTTTTGAATTTTCAAAAACTAATTATGTATTTCTGTTCATTAATTACAAGATGCTTGAATTAAGGTACGACTATAGTCTTCTACACAATTTGGCTACACGTTGGTGTGGAACCTTAAGGATATTAAAGTTTGTGCTATCGTCCACAACTGCAACCAAAATAGTCTATTTATATTTTTGCATACTTATTTAAATCATGTTTTGTGACTTTTGTCATCCACACACTCAAATGCTTTTTAGGGGTCTACCCCAAAATAAAACTAATGGCATGAAAGAGCATTCCAATAGTACGTAACACCGACAACTAATGACAGCTTTCATTCATAATGGCATAACTAATAAACCCAAACACATTTATTTGCGAAAATCAAACTAGTTTTGTATGTTATTATACAATATAATTTAATTAAAACAAATGCACTTTTGTTTATTCTACAGTTTATTGTTCACGATGTGTTTATATATTTTTCAGTTCGGTTTATTGTAACAAAAACTATGTTGTAATGCATTATAATAAATTTAAATATACTGTAGTTCTTATAAACAGTTATTCACGATACACTGCTGTGAACAAACACATTAAAAATTAAGCATTGTGAAAAACGGTCAAATAGTTGCATTAAAATCTAACACGTGATCAGGGGGAAGCGACTGCATTCGGATAATTATTATTGGGGGATTTTTTAATTTTCATTAAATAATTATATCGCCGAAAAATTATAACTTGAGGGCGAAAATTTGTTCATTACATCTAATTTAAAATAATGTTAATTACATCTGAATGAGCTGATAAGAACAACTTGATTGATTTAACCTTAATTTTACTGAACCAAGTATTTATGGTATTTTTATATCATGTTGATATATTGCGTTTATATTCGTCTAGAGCGGTCGTATTTAGCATGGTAGATATGGCATATTCTATTATAGAACAATGGAGGGTAAGCATAATATTGTTTGTTCCATGGTTAGACACTTATACTCGCTATATAATGCTAGGCTAATAATAATTTTATCAGAGCTAGTATTTTATATATATATTGTTTTACTTACCTGCTGAAAATGTATGATTTCTTATAATAATTGCGATTGATTTATAACATTTACAATAATGCTACAATGTTAAGATTTAATCCGAAATTAAAAATAGACTTAATTAGTACATACCAATAAAAAACATCTCCCTTTTCATCTATAAATTAACAAAAAAAAGGTTAAAAAGTTGACCAAAAAACCCTTAGCAGAAAACCTAGCCAAACCTGGGCGTGCGGTCTCACCAGAACAAGGCGGACACATGATCGACCCCTGAACGTAGGAGAGTCACAAGTAGGCTTTGTGTGCCCTAACATCGACCTCAAAAACACAACATTGATGCGCTGAGGGAGGTGGGACATTAAATAAGGACAAAATAAAATTAGAAACAATTATCTGCCTTTTGTGTGTCTTTTTTCCCCACAGAGGATCGTATGGAAATGTGAATGGCTACTAAACAATTTTTTTATCATTTTATTTTTGTTACCAGTAAATTGTTTGGATCGAAAATTACTGTTTGGCCCTAATTTTCCAGAGACAATTCAAATGTAATGGTGCAACCACTTATTTCCTTTTCATCAGCATAATTCTAATTGGCAAAAATATTTAAGCTGTAGGATGCCCTTTCTTGATATCCTTAATTTTTTGCACAGGCACTGAATGGCATGTTTCAAAAGTTCTTCAGAATAATGGCAGAAAGTACTAGAATTTAGTATTGGATTTTAAATTGTTCATTAATTACATTACACAAATAAATTTAGATGAAAACTTCATTTATTCAAGCTTGAGAGGAATAAAATGCATTACTAAAACAATTACCTTTGGTTTTTATACTAGATTTAGTCGTATTATTTATTCACTTCCAACAATCTTCAATTTTGAAAAAACGTTTTCCAATATATTTTAAATTCCAATATTTCAATTATTCAATGGTGTAAGTTTTTGTTAGGTTATTGCAACTTTTAATATAGTGTGTGGTCAATAGAATTAAGATAACCCTTTTAAAAACGTGATTGATAATTTTCAAATCTAATATAGGGTAAGCCTACCAAATTCGTCTATTTTCGTTTGAAATTCGCCGGTTTAAATGTTAATTATTTAATGATTTTTATAATTTATAATAATGATTAATTGTGCATTTTCAATTTCTTTTTTGTTTCTCACAAATTAAGCTATAATTAAAAATAAAAAACATTAAATAATTAACATTTAAAGTGTCGAACTTCAAACGAAAATTGACGAATTTCGTAGGCTTACCCTATTTCAAGTTTTCAATTTAAATGTACGTTGTTCATCTAAATTTATAATTCAAATATTTTCTTTATATAAAACTAAAAACATGAAATAAGTTAGAAACATTTTTGATTTTAAAAATCTTGAAAAATTAATTCAATTGATCACAACATTTTTTTAAATTTGAAGGATGATTATGGTACAACTAAATGAACGAACGAACGTATGTTCGTTCGTGTGGTGTATTTAAAAATGTCTTTCATACATTGAACAGCTTGGTATTTACAGCCATGAAAATCACTATTTTGAATGCAATTAGTCCATTTATTTTGCAGTTAAGAACTGTGAATAGCCATAAAATTTACATCAATATAAATTTTGCTTTTTTTTGCAATGGAAATTGGTAACGGCAATTATAAATCGCACAGCATTTATATATACTGTTTTGAGTTCGTTTTTTCTTCAATAACCTTTTGCCAGTGTAATTTTTATGGTGCAGAAGACTTGAAAACCAAAATCAAACATGGTCATCTAGTCAAAATGAAGATAATGGGAGAAACATAGTATTTGTTCAAAGCAAAACCTAAGTACACTAAAATATACGAAGTACAATTAGAACAGGCAACAAGACTTCACCTTAACTTTGCAGCCCTAACATTCACACTAAAAAAAGGGCAAAAACTTCCACACTTTTTATTTGATCATCAAACCCAATCATTCAAAAACACATACTTCAATAAAGCCAACTTGACATCTTACACAAAACATATAGACCACCCACAGTATTTTTTACATAGCTAACCATAACCTTTTAGAGCGAGCTAATAAAATGCTTAACAAAACCATTACAGGCACCAACAACTTAATTCCATCTGGTAATGTCATACACTCTTAACCCCAACTTTTCACCAGAAATAGACACTCATTAAACAGAGAAACAGTAATAAAAATAAACCTTCCCCACACCACAATATATAATTCAATTAAATACCTAATCAACGTTTATTACAAAAATATTATCAAATGGTATTACTCAAAGAGGAGGTCTCTCTAAAACAATATTCAATTTATTCTAAACAATCTCAAGAGAGATTACTTCTCTCATGCACAGATGACATGGCCACTGCTTTAAAAAAATCAAGAATAAAAACTTTAAATGAAAGCTTATGTCAATATGAGAGAAACTAAAGGTTTTTCCCACAACAATACACTCAGATCACCCATGTCATTGTTGCAAACAATCCACCTTTCCCACAAACACAGAATTAACCCATCCAAACATTACTCCCCTATTTTTAACATCTCTCAATTTCAATCATTCCAACAAATCAGCATTCACATACATATCTGCAACATAACTGCAAACTGACAACAGAATAACCACCAGATATATACATCACCCTGTAACCAAATTATCTAGGAACACACGAATACAACTAGACAACACACACTAACCACATGACCAATTACATATATATAGACCTTATTCTTTCTTGTCATAGAGGCACTCAATAGAGTGGCTGGTTATCTAGGCCCCATTGGTTTCCTACTGATAGAGGATGCTGAGGCAACCAGTAAGTAGTATGGTGCTATTTGGAATCAAATATATATACATTTACACTACTAAAACTGGTATCTCTAATATATTCAGACTATTTCAACCAAATAAATTCCATTTAACCAAAATATATTTTTATGTGCAATTTGCAAGTGTTGTACAATCAAACACTTGTTTTGTGTGGTTACTTTGATGGCTTGTCATCTTTTACATTAATTTTCTATCCATTTTAATTATATTTGTGATTGAAGGTTATTTTTTCTTATTAATCAATTGGTGATTAATGAGAAAATTCTGATCAGACCAAAGTTGACCTGTTAGGAAGGATAAAATATAATAATGGAATATACCTATTACATCTTCTGTAAGAAATGTGGAATAACTTTTAATAAAATTATAGGCCTACAGGAGCACATCAATAACATTTTCAGAAGAGCAAATTATAATCTTACCAATTATCTAAATATTAGAACAACAAACTCTTGTACTATCACTATGGTATACAGTAAGAGTCCTCATCAACTAAAAGTTATGCAAGTATATAGTTTCAACCTACTTTGTTGGTTATTACGAATAATTTATAAAACTGAATACCAAATTCAAGATTATAATTCCTAATAGTTTCTTAGTTATCAAGCATTCTAATTTATTGTGCGATAGGTAGTACATGCATTTCTAATATTATCTCTGGACTACTGTAATTCACTATATTGCAATGTACTTAAAGGAATACAAAACTCAGCTGGACAAATCATTAAAATGAAACACTACAGCATGCCAAGACCATACATTGACTTCCTTCTGAGTTTGTCTTTCAACTTTTAAAAGCCTGAATGGATACATACTTCTGTTACCTTCATACAGTTTGTTGCCTTGACTCATTGCATTTGCAAAACACAAATGTATGCATTCATTAGACATACTTTCACATTATTTGATCGGATTTGTCTAGATTATAGGGGAATTAACCCCGTCCCGGTGGCAACCCACTGTAGTGGTTTGTATATTTCTTTGTTAACAAGGAAATCAGTTCGAGCAAGACCTAACAAGAAAGTACTAACAACGTAGGGAAGTTTGAATAGTCATCAGTTCTGCAATGGCAACTTTTATTTGTTGACGCCAGATTTCCAAATGAATTTTAAATTTGTTTTGACAACATTAATTTGGTCAATGCTATTACAAGGAAACAATGTACGTCTCCACTTTCTTTCTTATTCTGCAGCTTATTCCCATATTTATATGGGGTCACTGTTCTTTCATAAGTTTTTTCCACCTTATCTTGGCTCTCACACATCATTTTTCTTACAGATCTTTCCACCCTAGTCTATGCTCTCCCTTTCTTTCTATGACCTTCCACTTCCATTTTAACTATTTTTCTCTCTACATATTCTACATCCCTTATCATTACATGGCCATACCAGTTCATTTATTTTCTTGCATTTAACTATTAATGTGTCTCTTATGTATTCATTCCTTATTTTATGCACACATCCATCTCAGCATTCTCATCTTGGTCATGTTTATCTTATTTTTTGTGCTTTCTTCACTGCCCATGTTTCGCAGCCATACAGCATAGCGAGTCAAACAACCGTCTTGTACACCTTTCCTTTCAGTTATTCACTTATTTTTCTGTCATAGAGGACCCCTGATGCTTTTCTCCATGTATTCCACCCAGATTGAATTCTGTGATGGACTTCTACCTCAAGCTCTCCACTCTCTGTCACATGTGAGCCCAGACTCTCTTGATGATCTCTGCATCCATTTTCTTTCTTCTCAATTCAACCAGAAATACCTTTTCTTGGTTGTCCTTATCTTTAAGCCCAAGACCACTGAAGCCTTTTCTCCATTTCCAACCTTCGTCTTGCATATCAGGACAACATTTCTCCACGTTGGACAACCTTACGTTGTTGTGTGCAAGTGAAAACTTTACGCTTATAGTATATTTAGGTTGGAAAAGATTGATTAATTTGAAAACAAAGTGCAACCCTTGTCTGGGTACACTGGTGTTCACTTGATGTGCAAGAAAATATCTAAAAAAGGGTTTTCTTACTGCTGTCTCCCAATTTTAGAAGCCTTCAGGGTTTAAAGGTCAGTTTATATGTATTCAGAGATTCAGTATTTCCTCTTATTTACATATACTTATTTCATAAATATGTGAACCATGTACAAGTTAGTTTTGAGGACAATATCTTTATGGTTCCTTTGTAGTTTTTTTGGTTAACATTTTTAGTACTTTTCTAATCATTTATAAAATAGGATGTTTCTTATTTTTCTTTCATAGTGCCGTCGAGAAATGGTTAATATATAAATAAATAGGCATATGCCCAGTGCTGTACCTGGAGGGTATTCAGCACCTACAAACCACTAAGGAAGATTATAGGGGAGAAATAAAACATTTTGCTATGCTTCTTAATTGGCCAGATGTCATTTCTAGTCCAGAGTTTTATTATATTGAATAAATTGCAATGATGGTTATGTTTATTTATGCACTATTATAAAATTTTTTACCCATATGACATTTATTTGCTTCAATGCATGTATACAAATTGTATTTATCATGTAGCACTTTAAACAATTGAATGGTTACCATAAAAGAATATTTTTTTCATAATGTTGTCCAACAAAACAAATAAATTTGTATATCGTACACGGACGCAGCCCGTGTACATAATATTGGTCCCAGGTTTTTTGTCTTGAATGACCATTTCAAAATCTATATCTTTTTTATATCTCAACCAAATAAAGAGAAACCTACATAATCATGGAGATAAAATTTTTGCACATC